>JAOPHQ010005304.1:0-26341 GCA_030340625.1 Merluccius polli
CCCCCCCCCCCCCCCCCCCCCCCCCCCCCCCCTGGCTCCCGGATGATCCTTTTTACTGTTGCTGCAATTTTTTTTTATCATCGTCATCATCATCATCATCATCATCATCATCATCATCATGACTTTCTAAAAAATATATATATATATCCTGAATTCTGAAGATGAGTTCTGGTCTGTCGATGACACGAACTGTGAATCTGTGTTCCATCGCCATCCGTCACGCCTGCTGTACTTCTGTCTAAAACATCTGTTTAGAGCCGCTAGGAGGAAAACATGAGGGGGGTCTTCTAACATGAATTATATAATGGTCTATGGAAAGAAAAAAAAACGGTTTTAGAACAGTTCTTTAACAATGATTATGGTTATTATTTTTAAGGTTCAGAGTCAGACTTGTCTGCATATCTTTCATTTGCTCTTGTTACAAATTTGCTTTCTGCCATTTTGTAGTTATTTAGTTACGGTACCATATAACTGACATATCTTTGAAAAAGTGAATTGTGGAAATTAAAATCAACTGGGAGTCAATTCTGCGATCTGGTTTAATACAGATGCAATCTCTGTTCAGTTTTTGATTGTATTTTGTCTGGTCAGTGTTATGCTCATCTGATCAATCTAATCGATAAACTGGTTGCAAGTTGTGGGAATATTTCTAAGGGTCTGAAATGAGAAAATGGAAAATGAAAATGGCCAAAAGATGGGCCACAAAATATAAAACGAAAATAAAAAAGATATCACTATAAACCTTACAACACTACAATAAAGACAGTAAATTAAACCCTGCTTGTGAAATAGAAATGCGAAAAACAAAACGTTCCAGATATTTTGTAAATTTTATTTATGGAATCAAGAATTGTACCGAAAAAGATGAAAAAAAGGACTTTTATACGTCTGTCTCCTCCCTGATCACTGTGCGCATCCCACTGTTCGGTCACAAATAAAATATAATGTCAGTCCCAACTATGTCTCTTTCTCATGTATATGTGTGTATTTCCCAGTCAGTTGTGTGCCAACGTCTGACGGGAACTGCTTGCCTACTTTCTGTAATTGATCAAATACTCATACTGGAGTTGGGTAATTTGGTAAACTCAAAATCAGTGCCGGCTATTTATGTTCAAGGTTCACTGATAAACAACTTAGCTGGAACGCTAGACCAACGGGAAATGATGACATGTCTGTGTATGCGTGTGTGCATGTGTGTGTGTCTGTGTAGAAGAAACACATTTTCATGAATAAACTTGATGCTGAAGTGTACCAAAAATGTTGAACTAGCGAGATTTAAACATTTTTTTTCTTTACATTTAGCAATTTAACAGAGACGTTATTCGAAGCAACTTACAGTGAATTCAGATGTCATTAAGGAGTAGCAGATAGGGGGGTTTGGACTTCTGGTTCAAGGATGCCTTACAGGTCTGACAGTGGGGATCGAACCTGGGATTTTGTCCAGGAGTCAAACACCCTATAGTCACTAAATCACAAAAAAATAAATACATCAATAAAACAATAATAATAATCAAAACCTAAAAGTTTTGGTTAGACACAGATCTATAACATGTTTTCATACTTAATACACACACACACACACACACACACACACACACACACACACACACACACACACACACACACACACATTACACACTGCTTCCTAGGGCCTAGTGGCTGAGGTAAGTCCATGCTATGAACGATCAGACCTGTATTGATCAATGTGTGTTTGCACACACACACATACATACACACACACACACACACACACACACACACACACACGGCGCAAAGCAGTGCTCCAGAGTCACACAACACACCAGTGAACGCTCTCGGCCATAATGTGGAGCTCTGAACTCAACAGACAGTGGTGTCTTCTCCTGGTTTCTCTCACCTTGCCGCTGCTCAGAAGGTATTCGACTTTGTTTTGTTTTGATATCCGATAGCTACCGGCCTGTTTTTGTATTAAGAGATTTCTAAGAGATATTGATCAGGAGTGTTATTATCCTGTTATGTGTTTCTATTCGTGCTTCTATTTTTTTAAGCAAAATTAATGCTATTTAGTTGAATCTGCAAAATTAATGCTATTTAGTTGAATCTGAACACCTATCAGTATTTCTGCAATCAACCCAGGACATGATATGTTATGAATTTGATCCAGAGACTTTTGACAGGCAATCAGTTATTTATCAGGTTGTGTTTTTTGCGTTTTATTCATTCTTGAATTAAATCTTCTGAAGCGTTGCCATAGCAACAGCCAGCAGTGTTCGTGAAGCCCGTGCAGCGGGTCCTGCGGTCAGAGTTCAACCCTTGGACTGTGTGCTCTCAGAGTGGAGCAGATGGACACGCTGTGACGCCTGTCAGAAGAAGAGGGTAAGGGAGGACTTTCACAATAAAAGGTCTCTCTAAAATAGGAACCATAATAGACGTAACAACCAAGCCAAGCCATATGCTGGAAATGTGTTCTATCTATTCCGAAAAAGAGTGGGACTATAGCTTAATATAATAGCTTAATATAATTGGGAATATAAATGGAATCCACTTGATATTGTTGACCCTTATGGTAGTCGACCTATAAATCTATCTATGTAGCCTATATATCACCCCCCTAGTATAGTCTATGTGTAAATAAGGTTGTGAAATCAACAGTTGGCCCAGGTTCCTGCTGATGTGCTGCTGTATCGACACGTCTAATCCACTTTCAAGGGATGCCTTTACACCTGACCTTGTGCTTGACAACGAGAGAGAGAAAATAACCCCCGACTGTAATGTCATTTCACTTTAGCGTGGTTCCCTGGACAAGAGTTCGCACTTCAAATGTGCATCACGTGACTCCGGGGTCACGGAAGAAGCTGCATCTGGCACACACACACACACACACACACAAGCCTCGCACTGTCTCCTCTTCGCCACTTCATTTAGTCTTGCCTCCTGAGTCCTATCCTCTCCCTTTCCCTCCAGTACCGCTTCGCCAAGCTCCAGCAGCCCTCCCAGTTCGGAGGGGAGCCGTGCAATTTCCATGGCAGGGAGGAGGAAGCGTGCACCGTTTCTTCGCACTACACCTGCGAGAACATTCCTCCGTGTGGGGGCTTCCTGTGCGCCACCACAGGTAGCTCCACCATACATATCAGAACAAACCCCAGAAAACACCCTGGCACTAACAAGTCTTTAACCAGTGTATAGAGCGGTGCAGGGATGACGTATTTTGTAGGCCAACCTGGAAGTGAGCGTCGCCCTGGGTTCCCTTGACAAAAAGCCAATGGGGTTTTTCCATTGGATTTTGCATTATTGCAGAAAATAAGCTCTGTGGCAAACAAAAGTTTATGATTCTCACATGTTTGGTTAAGCAAGATAATCTTCACCGATGAACACTACTTTTATGATTTTTGAAGCTTAATGCAATCGGCAGAAGTTTTTTAAGACACGTAAAAGCTTCAAAATTCACAAGTGGGGTATTCACCGACGTATCTTATGTCGTAAAACAAAACGTGGCCGTCTCTTAAGCTTGTGTTTAACCACAGACCTTATTTCAGCCATCCAACCAAAAACCCATTGACTTCGAGACGAGGGAACCGGAAGTGCCGACATGCTAACGGATGTCCGGGTTTTAGGACTCATCCTGCACCACTCTATTGTGTCACACGATAAAGACAAACGCATGTGTTTGTTGCGTTTGAATTGGTCCATTTGTGCGCTATATAGTGCACTAATTTTAGGTAGGGTGTCATCATTTTTTGTATTGAAATCTGGTGTAGTAGTGCGCTGCGTTATGCCCATAACGCCCCGTAAAAGTGTAGGGCCTACATTTATTTCTCGAGTCTTAACTTCAACGGAAAGAAGAGTCTGTCATAGCGATCGTGTTAAAGTCATTATCCATAAAAAAAAATACAATAAAAATGTCTCGCTTCATGGTGACTTGAAAGAAAAGAGAGGAAAAAAAGGCTATTCCATTACAACATGTGACCGTTGACAGCCACCCGCGGCGTTTCCATGTCCCCCTAACGAACGTCTCCCTAGGGCGCTGTATCCTTACATCTCTGAAGTGTAACGGGGACGACGACTGTGGGGACAGGTCTGATGAGAAGGGCTGCCAGAGGGTGACTAAGCCCTGTAACAGCGAGGCAGAGGAGATCTGGGGCATAGAGGACCTCGCCAAGGGGTGGGTCATGTTCTGTTTAATCTAGATGCTATATGGTAGTATATGATGCTGCTTTGAATCCTTCATGGGCCTAGCGGCCATCTCGGCTCTAAACACTCGCCCCACCTAGCTAGCTAGAACCAAGATGGCCACTAGGTGAATAAGGCCCATAGACGGTTCTTTATATCTGTATTATTTACCTGGTCCTGAAAGCAAGATGTTCAACCAACCATTGTAGGCCTACATCATTTACATGTATTAACTTAACTTGTATTCTGCAGCCATTTATTTATCATAAACTTAATGTACTCTTATCTATTTTACATCCATTATATCAAGACATTTAAAAAAAAGGATTGATTTGGAAAACCTCAACCGTTCCAAATCCTAATGTTTGTCTCTCCCACAACAACCCCACCCCAACGCCTGTAGCATCAACATCCTGAACAGCCAACTAGAGGGGGTGGTGCTGGACAACAGGTACTATGCCGGCAGCTGCCTACCTTACTACATCCAGAACACGCGCTTCAGGAAGCCTTACAACTTGCAGCAGTATACCGTGCAGGTAGGCCGTACTCTTTGGCCGCGTACCAATTGTCCGTCTGTCCGCTCTTCGTCGCACGCTGCCTGCTAAATCTCCAGATGTTTTTCCTCGATCTCCGTTGTACCAGCTGTTCCATCTGTGGAGTGCTTGACAAGAAGCTCAATCGGCTGCCGAATGGGCTTTGACTACGTCATCCTACATTTACGTATCATGCCACCGTATAGCCACATATAACCCAATTCCACATTGCTCCTTTATCAGGATACTGCTAGTGCTCGATGCTCGATGCTTGATTAATCAAGCCTCAGCTTGAGCATTATGAAAAGGTTTTGAAACTGACCTATTAATACTGTGTGTTCAGTGGCAATGGTGCGTTTGGAGCATGTGGGATTTTGGGCGCTTGCAGATGAATGTGAATCTTACTCCTTTCTCATGCACCCCCCCCCCCCCCCCCCCCCTTCCTGCAGACAAAGGGCTCGTATGATGTCACATCCAAGTTTTTTGAGACGTACTCCAGCTACTCTGAGTACTCGAGCAGAGAGCGAACAAGCAAAACCACCATTGCGTTTGGCTTCGGCTTACCGGGGATAGGGAAGTTTGGCTTCAACTACTCCAATGAAAAATACTCCAAGTCAGTGAAAAGTCTTCGTAGTGTTTCTGGACAGGTGACTTTATTTAATTTTTTTTACTTTTTTACCTTTCTCTTTATTTTCCCTGGCTCTGAAACCAGTAAATATTACATACTTTTTATTTTTGACTGGGTTAATGTAGCACCTAAAACCATTCTGAAATATACTAAAATTCCTATCCCGGTTTTAACCTGTAATTTCCAAAACCACCTGCTGTAAAGTGCCCCTCGAGGGATGAACAAAGTTACATTTTGAATTAAATCATCTTCCGTGTTGTACTTTTGAAGTACGCTACCAGGCCTTGGCTGGGCAATTCACTGCGTTCTCCTCCCCTTAGACCAACAGCTTTCTACGGGCCGAAGCTAAACTGGAGCTGGCCCAGTACATGTTGAAGGCCCGAGACCTGGTCCTGCACCATGAGTTCCTGAAGCGACTGCGCTCGCTGCCCCAGTCCTACGTCTACGGCGAGTACCGGCAGATCTTCATGGACTACGGCACCCACTACATCTCAGAGGCGGGTCTGGGAGGGGACTACGAGTACGTCATGGTGTTAAACAAAGAGAATCTGGAAAAATCAGGTCATTCAGCCTTTATTACCACTGCTATCATTTAGGGTAACGCATTTAGAGCCAGAGCCAGAAGAAATAAAGAGGATAAATCCAGAGTTAAGACCAAAACCATCGCAGGACCTTTTTTTCCAGCTCAGTCCCTTTTCTCTGCTGTTTCTGTAGCTACAACTCACCGCCACTAGAGGCTGCTAATTGGGAAGACGTACATAGTGCAGATTTAACTGTATACACAACTCTTTGCTTTACTACGGAAGCCGAGAACGGCCGTGGTTGCTCATATTTTCGTTTTCTCGAGATAACGACTTAATTATCTCGTTATCTCGAGTTAACAGATTCATGGTTTTGCCGAGATCGCAACTTGACTTCCCCATTGATGTTCTTACAGTAAGAATTGACAATGTCAGAAGGAGAGACCACGATTGATCAACAGATCAGATTTTACTTTAATCAGGGACTGACACAAGCCGAAATGGCATTGTGTCTTTCTATTATAGACAACATTCATATAAGCCTTCGTCAGTTAAGAAGAAGACTAGCCAACTTTATAGGCCTAGGCAAGTTTGCTTAAGTGAGCAGAATAATTAAGTCATTATCACGAGACAACGATGTTCGTTCGTTATCTCGAGATCACAAGATAATTAAGTCGTTATCACGAGAAAACGATGTTTGTTCGTTATCTCGAGATAACGGGCCTAAACAACTATGAGCAACCACGGCCGTTCTCGGCTTCCGTACTTTACAGAATACAGCTTGGACGACTTCAAGAACTGCCTGCAGGTCGGGGTAGAGGTCGGAGTGACCGTCAAAGGCTTCAGCGCATCTGTGGGTGTGGATGCCGGACGGTGTGACGGCGTGCTGAAGGAACTGGGAAGTGAGTTTAGCTTGTTTCACAAGCGTAGACACAACACAACACCGTCGTGTTTTTGTTTTAACAACCATACAGTTCTGAGTCATTTGAATCAAAACGTTTCGCTCTGATTTATTTGTGTATTACATACAAGGTCCAATGAGTACGATGAGTTCAATAATAAGCGTTGACCGTCGTGATTTTTCGGACACTGCAAAACGTAAGAATGTGTTAAAAGTTTCGTCTTACTATTTAGTAATTCCGCAGACGCTTTTATGCAAAATGACTTACAGAGCGAATTTGGCTAGATGATGGGAGGTGTCTTGGCACTTCCACTTTGCACCTCCGCAGTGGCGTCAGTTTGGTTTTAGAAGTGGTGGGGACAATAACCATAAGCTTGAGTGTGGTTTGAAAAGTGCTGGGGACCCTTATGTAAGCTCATTCATCCATTCAACGCTGCATTACAATATGCTCTACATTCGGCGCGATTGTCAACGGGAGGGTGGGGGGGGGGACCGCGGACTGATGACGGGGTTGCGCGATCGTAACCACTGACGGCGGGGGGGGGGGGAATAAAAAAATAAAAAAGGTGCCGGATCCACCGTTGGAGGTGCCGGAACATATTCCGGCGTGTTCCGGCCCAAATTAAGCCCTGGATACTGACGCCAAAGGTACCCTCCCGCGTCTGTGTGAAACGACCTGGGGTCTCATAAACCCGTTCGCGGTGGTATGAGACGAGCAGAGTCTACAGCGTCCGCTCGCAGAGCAGAGTCTACAGCGTCCGCAGTCTACTGTGAAACAATTCACTCCAAAAAGGGTTATGGTTATGGTTAGGGTTAGGGTTAAGGTTATGGTTAGGGTTAGGGTTAGGGTTATGGTTAGCGTAATCTATCACCGTGACCGGGTTATTATTGGAGTGAATGGACGCTGTAGACTCTGCTCTGCGAGCGGACGCTGTAGTTGGGATGAGAACGGGCTGCGGTTGAGTATGTGGGGATTTTTTCGGTCGCAATTGGGTTTCACATTTTTAAAAGTGGTGGGGACAAAATTCAAATTATAAATAGTGGTGGGGACATGTCCCCCCCGTCCCCCCCGTAATCGACGCCTAATGCACCTCCGACATTTTGTAACTTTGCCGAAATCTCCTCAGACGACGGCAAATGTGAACATTGTGTGTGATTAGTCACAAAAATCAAGGCGGGCGTGGATATTTATTTCAATTCATTTCCGTAATCGGGATTTGTGATTTCCCGTCTCCATGGAGACCCCACAGGTCTTGACTAATGTTCACGTTCAGTGACCAAACCGAAACCGCGTTGAGCATAAAACAAGTTCATCGTCAAAGGACTTATTCGGTCCCGGACCGACTCCTGTAGAGGTATGCTGCTGATGATGAACTGCTCCTTCCCCTCCTAGAGGACACCGAGCATGGCAGTATAATGGAGGACTTTGTTGTCGTGGTGAACGGTGGGAGCAGTGAATCCATGGCGGCGCTGGCGACCAAGAACTTCCCCACGCCGGAGCTGATGGGGCTGTGGGGCGACGGCGTATACTACAACCCTGAGTTCATCCGCAGCACGGTCTCTCTCTCTCTCTCTCTCTGTCTGTGTGTGTCTCTCTCTGTCTGTCTGTCTGTGTGTGTCTCTCTCTCTCTGTCTGTCTGTTTGTCTGTGTGTGTCTCTCTCTCTCTCTCTCTCTCTCCCTATGTCTCTCTTTCTCTTGCCCAACATGTGCCCATCCTTCAGCATTCATTATTCATCACGCATGTCAATCCAATCCTTCACCTTCTCTCACTCACACACTCACGCACTCCACAAACCATTTAGCATAAACAGAGGTGCTGCGGTGCTTGATTAGAGGTGAAACTTTAAACGGTAAGTAAACCTCAGTTTTAGCAGGACAACTACCGCCCAGGACATTCAAAAAATGCGATCTGTGGCAAAAAAAAAAGAGTTTGTGATGGTTTTTTCGGAAAAAAACAGACACACTTGGTTACATAGGAGCCACCTGGTATTTTACAAATAATTTGGTCTAACGACCATTTTAGTACAAAAAAACAGTAAAAAGAATAACACCGTTGTCACTTCCCAAACAGACTCTCATCTACATCTAATCAAAACATATGGAACTTATGTCCCTTACCAAGACACGGCCGCTGTATGAGCTGGTGACCTCCGAGGACTTTGTGGACTCTGAGGTCCTGAAGAGGAACCTCCGCAGAGCGCTGGTGGACTACCTAGAGGAGAACAGCGCCTGCAGGTGCTCCCCCTGCCACAACAACGGAGTAGCCGTCCTCAAAGGTCAGCTAGCCTGTCACCCATGACCTCTGCGAGTGACGTTTCTTTGTTTGTTTGCTGTGTCTTTCGCTGTACGTCAAGAAATGACGTTCATTGATCGGAAGATATGAGAGAGAATAGAGTCATGCCCAGGTTCAGGTCCATATACTTCTTATTCTGAGTGTTGTTGTATGATGATGATGATGTTGATGATGATACAGATTGATATCAAGGTGTTACTTCTGGTCTACAACAGGCACCAGGTGCGAGTGCATTTGCCCTAACGGCTACTCGGGTTATGGCTGCGAGATCACTCAGAGGGAAAAAGGTAAAGCATACTTTTAAAGAAACAACACCCCCCAAAAACATGACCAACTGCCATTTTTGATTTTCACCTTTAATATTCATAAGAATGTTCAACGCAGGAGGTTATGTAACATAGCTCCTCGTGAAGGCGCGTTCACTGGAGATGCACCAAGAAACCGTGCGCGGTCCACTTCATTGCAGTAGTCCAAAAATACGCGCTCAACTTAGAAACGCGTGGTCTCCCTTGACCTGCCTTGACCTTTTAACACCCCTCCCCCCCCCCCGGACAGCCATCGGCATCGACGGCGGCTGGAGCTGCTGGGGGCCGTGGTCGCCGTGCGGCGGAGTAACCAAGAGCCGAACCCGCCAGTGCAACAACCCTGGAGTGAGGAACGGAGGTGCGGCCTGCTTGGGACTCTCGCTGGAGTCCATCGAGTGCTGAACATGTTACGTTACATTATTACACGGCTTTGTAGAATACTCGATTCTGATTGGTCAATGACTGGCATACTACGATCTGTGTTTTCTGTATAGCAGACCGCTGCTAGACTGTTGCTATGGATGCTTCTTTTGCTGAATAATAGTCATTTTTGAATCAATAAAATCGTTTTTTTGTTATATTTTGTGTCGAATTATTCTACTTACTTTAGTAAGTAGCCGTGTAATAAGCGGGATAATGTACAGCTGGCTGGTCATAATTGCGAAATAAATGGTTGGTTATTATCACAATAATGATTGGCTGGCTGCACATTATCCCTTATGTAGATACTTCATAATAAAATACTGTCAGAATTGGAAAAAATATACACATTTGTTGTGGCATGTGATTAATATTATTTTTGTTGGCCCACTTTCAGGACACTCAAGGTCCACTTACAGTGCAGTAAAAAGAAAACAATTAAAATCACTAAATAGATGATAAAAAAAATAGAAAATAGGTTACGATAACCAACAGCAGGGCACGAGGAAACAGACGAGTGGAAAATGCAAATGGTTGGCTACTGATAGGCTGATTAGGCTGTTATTGGTCTTATTTTGCAATTGCACTTGGCTGGTGCTCCCTTCAAACTGTCTCTGTGACTCTGAGCTGCATTCATTGAGCTCCTTCCTTACCATGTAATCAATGCACAGATCAGACCAACTGTAAGTACACATTCACTATGTAAGTACAAAAGTACCCAAAACTTCACTCTTTATTTACAGCTTGGATAAAGTGAAGTTAAAGTTTAAAAAAAAGCAAAATGCAGTTGGCACATGTTTATTTTTGCCCTGTCACCTGTATTCCATTGCACCTTTAAGAGAAATGTATTCAAGAGAGACAATGTCAACATCGCTGGCTCTGAGAGGTGGAGCCCAAGCAGTTGGCTCCACCCCTATCTGGTGATGGGTTATTACAGGCCCTCGTCCGCGTCTTTCTCCCCGCCTGGCACGTAGTCCACGCCTGCCAGCAGGACCATTGGCCGTCCGTCCTCTTGTCTGTGTACGAGATGAACCACACGTATGACATGTCTTAACGCCTTTAAAGGCCCCTATTTCACCACCAGGACTAATAGGTCAAAATCTATCCACTAGTGACATCAACCTAATCAGCCTCACAGTCACACCTGGTGGTAAAACAGTGTCCATTTAAAGGCAAACATGCCAATATAATCACTAACAAGGAATTAACATTTGTCAAAGGAACATTTTACCCTTCTACAAAGTAGACAACAAAATATCTAGTTGGCGGCATTGTGAAACTAAAATCAGTCAAAGCATTAAGTGAAGGCTGTGTTTTGTTCCTCTCTAGATAAAACCCCAGACCCCCAGACAGAGGACCCCCAGTAGCTCACCGTCCCTCTCCGTCTTCTCACAGGCGGGCCCGTCGTAACCTTGCCGGCAGATGCAGCTGCAGGAGGTTCCCTTGAGGACAGGGGTCCCGTTGTGCTGACAGGGGGCGCAGCGGCAGGCCCCGAACTGGAGCTGGTACTCGTCCCACGCCGTCCGCAGGTGCACCTGCTGCTGGACCAAGTAGCCCGCGGCCGTGCTGAGGCGGACCAGCTCGTAGATGGGCATGATCTGGATGACGGTGGGGGGGGGGGGGGGGGGGGGGGGGGTGGAGGGAGTGGAGGTCAACTGAATGTGTAGGCAAACATATCCAGTGAATTTGTTTTAGATTACATTTAGATCATTAATGAGCACTTAGGTGTTAAGCATTTCCTTTCTAAAGGTTAGGTATCCTAACCAGCCAAACAGCATAACCGGCAGACTATCCTGCCCTGGCAGCCCTAAAAATATACAAAATGAATATACCCCCCCAAAAACAAAAAAATATTTAAAAAATAATAATTATAATACAATTTATATATATATATAAACATTTTTTATAACATTTTAAATGAACAGAAGAAGTAAAAATAACAATTATATAAAATAAAAACAAAAAAATAGATATATAGGCCTTTACACGTCACCTCATACTCAATGAGTGCAGGACTGTACTGGAGACTTTCCCCCCATTTCCTGTAGCTCTCTGTGTCACTGATGACCAGCTTGTGTTGGCTTGTGTCAACGGCGCCGCCTTTTACCCGAGTGATGACGTCCGTTATTTCTTTCGAGGATGAGTCACTTACTTTGGGAAAATATAAAATAATGTGTAAGTATATTAGAAGCCTCTAGCATGAGTTTATCATACACATTCTTGGTCTAAGACAGGTGAAACATTTAGTATTAAATAAATAAATAAATGAACAAACAAATAAAGGAATACATTAATGGAATAATATAAAATCCAATAACATCAAAGCTTTTAAACTTTGCACAACACACCACACATCAAAGCACAACACACCAATATAAAATATGAATTTTGTACAGAATCAATGTCAAAATGTCTTACTTTTCTTCAAGTCTATTTCTTTACCACAGTGTTGTCCGCCGATACTACCACCAACAGTCACTGGGCCAATAGGGACTTTTATGCCGAGGGAACCACCAAAGCAGCTTGCCACGTTTTTACCGTTGGTGTCTTTAAAAGGAACATAATAGAAATGATTCACACAATTAATTGTGAAATGTAAGAGTATAGCTATATTGTATAGCTAGTGTGGAAATGGTTACTCTCTTCATGTTTAATGGGGTTCTGAGTTCGAACCCCAATGTCTCAGCCTAACCTGTCAGCATCCAAGAGTGAAATGCCAACCTCTACCTGGCATGTATCTAAAATTCACTGTGCCATTTTTGATACTAGTGTCTGCTAAATGACTAAATAAATAGAGATGGGAAATGATAAAATAGTGATGCGCCAAGGTGTTGCATTACTCAAACAACAATTAAATCCAGTTTTGAAAAAGAAGGAGCGATAGCAATGCCACCGTACTTGAGGACGCCATGGCTGTCTTGTTGACCACTAGGATGTACTCCATGGTCCCTCCCATGGTGCCCTCAGTGACGTAGTGGGTACCGTACGTGTTGAGGAACATGAAGTACATTGCGACGTCGTACTGCTCCGGGAGGTCCTTGAGAGCCTGGTGCATCTGTTCGTCGAGCATCAGCCCACTGCTCCGCATCTTGAACTGGGCCGTTTGCACTTTGGACTGAAGCCTAATAAAGCTTAAATCCTGGAGATTGAAAGACCAATGGATAAGTAATGCATAAGCAAATGGATGCAAGCCTGGCTAGACACTTATAATAGTTCCTCCTAAAACATGTTAGAATTGCAAGGTAATATTTAGCTACCATTTATAAAATGTAAAGGACTGAAGAGAATACAATGCCTTTTCTGTGTTGCTTTATATTTGGTTTTATTATTTGTGTAGAAAATTACACGAGAATATAGCCTCTTTTCTTTACAGCTTAAAAATATATTTTAATGACAAACCATGTCATATCATCATCCCACCCATATCCAACGGTCAATAATCCAAAATGTCCTCGTACCTCGCTCTTGTGTTTGGTTACGTTGGTAAGGAACTCTGACTCTTTGCTCCCTTTCACCCCGACCTCCACGTAGGCGACTTGTACCGTGACGCCGTAATTGTAGGAATTGTGCGTTTTCCTCGCTTCTAGTAGGCTTGCGGCGTCGTTATAGTATTCATAAGAACCCTCCGCCCTCGCCTGGGACTACAAATGAAATTTCAAATGTTCAGAATCGGCGCAGATGGAGAAAACATTATTATTGACACAAAAAAAGGGAACAACAAGTGAAATATGGTTTATAGTGGGCCTACCATGAATCGATAAATGTGGTAGTTGTATGGTTTTCTGAAGTTTTTGAATTCATCGTTGTAACTGAGGTTCTCACACAATGCTTCGTAGGTGAATTTCCTCCATTCGCCGTTATAGACATATTCGCACTGGCCTCCGAAGTAGTTGTGGTCAAGGACAGGAAGTGTGAAGTCTCCCGTCAATATGTTGTATCTGTAGCAAACACACACACACAATGAAAAAATAATCACACAATTTTGTCAGTTCCAATGTTCTCCTTTTTATGTCTAACACCAACTCTGTGTGCTTCCTGACCTTCTGTATGACCTAGCTAGTCTCCCAATTACTCTGTGTCCGTTCGTCTACTTACCAATTTAGTCGAAATGTTTATCCAAAGCAACTGACACTGTATTCAGATACATGTCATTATGGCACAGGTACGATTAAGACCTCTTGCAGTCTACAGGTAGACTGCAGACTTTGGGGATCGAACCCAGTACCTTTCGGCTGGGAATGGAACACTCAAGCCGATGTCATGCGATTGTACTACTTTGCTCTACAAAAGAGTTGTAATAATAATAATAATAATAATAATGATGATAATAATAATAATAATAATAATAATAATAATAATAATAATAATAATGTTATGGGATTCACCCGCGTGCGCCCCCCTCCGCTCCAGGAATGGGCAGCAGGGTGGAGCACTTGTCTGTCCGGTAGTTCACCACCTCACAGTTGTCCTCGTCAGAACCGTCGAGGCAGTCGCTCTCGCCGTTACACCGGAGGTCCTGGGAGATACAGCGATCTAGAGCCGCAAACACCGTGCACACACACGCACACGCACACACACAAACATATACATGGTGTGGCAACTCGGGGTGGCAGTGGAGGCTCAAGGTAAACACCAAACAGTACCGAGGGTCCAAAGCCTCAATCGGCGGTTTATTTAGGTTCAAACAGGGGGAATGCTCAATATCAGGGGAAGGTGTCCGCCGTGCGGCTCACGTCCTCTCCGTCTGCTCCTCGTCGTCGTCCTGTCTTCCATCCGACTATCCTTCCCTTCCTGTCGGTCGGTGGTCGCCTTTTATTACCTGGGTGCCTCCGACCCAGGTGTTCCTCATTGCGCCGATTAGGACTCTCGGGAGGCCGGGATTTGTCGCCGGCTATTGGCCAGCGACGGTATATACCGGCCTCCACTCTCCCGAATAGGGGGCGTGGCCGAGTAGGGATGCCACACACTCCCCCCCCTTTGCTCACGCCCCTCCGTGCGCGGGGCCCAGCCCCCGCACGCATCCCGACGGGACAAGGCGTCGGCGTTGGTGTGGTCCCGTCCCGGCCTATGCTCCACTGTGAAGGAGTACGGCTGGAGGGACAGGAACCACCTCGTGACCCGGGCGTTAGTGTCCTTGGCGGTGGCCATCCATTTCAGCGGGGCGTGGTCCGTCACCAGGGTGAACTGGTGTCCTAGGAGGTAATATGTGAGTTTAGTGATGGCCCACTTGATGGCCAATGCCTCTTTTTCTAGGGTGCTATAGTTTTTCTCATGGGGGAGGAGTTTCCGACTGATGTAGGTCACCGGATGCTCCTCCCCGTCCCGGCTCTGGGATAGGACCCCTCCTAGTCCCACGTCCGATGCGTCTGTATGGAGGGTAAATGGGAGGTTAAAATCGGGCGTTACGAGTAACGGCTCATCACATAGGGCCCCCCGTAAGACCTCGAAAGCCCCGCTCGCTGCCTCCGTCCAACCTACCCTATCCGGGAGGGCCTTCCGGGTGAGATCGTTCAAGGGGCTGGCTAGCGTGGCATACCCTGGGATAAACCGTTGGTAATATCCCACCAGCCCCAAGAACGACCTCACCTGTTTTTTGGTCTGCGGTTGAGGCCACTCCCGGATAGCGGCCACTTTGTCCTCCTGGGGCTGCACGTTCCCCCTCCCCACCCGGTACCCCAGATATGCCGTCTCGACCTTCCCCAACCTGCATTTCGCCGGGTTGGCGGTGAGTCCAGCTGCTCGTAGTCCGTTGAGCACGGCTCTTAAGTGACCTACGTGGTCGTCCCAGCTCTTGCTGTGGACTATAATGTCGTCGATGTAGGCTGCTGCGTAGCCGCAGTGCGGCCTTAGGACCCGGTCCATCATCCTCTGGAACGTAGCGGGGGCCCCGTGGACACCGAAGGGCAGGACTGTGTACTGAAACAGGCCCCCCGGTGTCGCAAAGGCCGTCTTCTCCCGGGAGGACGGGGTCAGGGGGACCTGCCAGTACCCCTTGGTCAGGTCTAGCGTGGACAGGTACCGAGCCGGCCCCAGCCGCTCGATCAGTTCATCCGCTCTAGGCATGGGGTAAGAGTCAAAGTCAGACACTGCATTTAGACGGCGAAAGTCGTTGCAGAACCGAAGTGTCCCGTCCGGTTTGGGTACCAGCACGACCGGGCTGGCCCACGCGCTCCGCGACTCCTCAATCACCCCGAGGTTTAACATACGCTCTACCTCTGACCGGATTGCGTGACGTCGGGACTCGGGTACTCGGTACGGCGGGATTCGGACCGTCACCCCCGGCGGAGTCCGAATCTCGTGGGCTATCACCGAGGTCCGTCCCGGGGTGTCCGAGAACACGTCCCGGTTCTGGAGCACCAGCTCGTTCACCTCCTGTCTCTGGGCGGGGCTAAGGTCGGTCCCCATCGGTACGTTAGGGAGCGGGGGTCGGGCCATCAAGGCCAGCGGCGGTGGCACTGGAGGGTCGCCGCTACCCCTCCATTGTTTTAATATGTTTACGTGGTATAGCTGGGTGGGCTTGCGCCTCCCCGGCTGTCTCACCCGGTAATTTACCGGACCTACGGCCTCCACCACCTCATACGGGCCCTGCCACTTGGCTAGGAATTTGCACTCGCTTGTTGGTACTAGCACTAGGACCTGGTCGCCCGGTTGAAAGGTCCGTACACGCGCCCCCTTATTGTATGACCGCGCTTGGGTCTGTTGCGCGCGGGTTAGGTGGTCCCGGACTATGGGCCACACTTTCGCCATTCGGTCCCGGAATAGCTCCACATGTTCAATCGTGGTCCTGTGGGGGGACGGATGACTCTCCCACGCCTCTTTGGCCAGGTCCAAGATTCCACGGGGCCTCCTCCCATAAAGGAGTTCAAAAGGCGAGAACCCCGTGGAAGCTTGGGGCACCTCGCGAATGGCAAAGAGGACGTGGGGGAGGAGCTGGTCCCAATTTTTCCCGTCCTCCGTGATGCATTTTTTTAGCATCTGTTTTATGGTTTTATTGAACCGTTCGACGAGCCCGTCCGTCTGCGGGTGGTATACTGAGGTCCTAAGCTGTGCGACCTGGAGGATTTTTAATAGTTCTTTTATTACCCGCGACATAAAACAGGACCCTTGGTCCGTGAGGATCTCCTTCGGGAGCCCCACTCGGCTGAACAGTAGTGTTAGTTCTCGGGCTACCGCCTTGCTGGTCGCCGCTCGCAGGGGAAGGGCCTCAGGATATCGGGTCGCGTAGTCAAGGATCACTAGCAGGTAACGATGTCCCCGACTAGTCTTGGGTAGGGGGCCCACAATGTCTAATGCTATGCGCTCGAACGGGGTCTCTATGATTGGCATCGGTATCAGCGGGCTTCGCTCCCCTCCCCGTGGCGCTACGCGTTGGCACTCGGCGCACTCCTGGCAGTACCGCTCTACATCCTTCCGAACCCCCGGCCAATAAAACCGGGCCACGACTCTCTCTCTGGTTTTGTCCATGCCCAGATGTGCCCCGAGCAAGTGAGTGTGGGCCATGAACAAAACCTTACTTGCGTACGGACGCGGGACTACTAATTGCCGTACCGTCTCCCCCCCCCGCTCGTCGACCCTATATAACAGCCCTCGCTGGGTGCCAAAGTGGGGGTAGGTCACGGGGCCCACCGAGTCCCTCACCTGCCCGTCGTGGGCAACCACCTGTCCCCACGCATGTCGCAGGGCGTCGTCCCGGTGCTGGGCCGTGGCAAACTGGCCCGGCCGGGCCGAGTTCTCCCCCCCAGCCTGGGCGAAGTCCGACAGCTCGGTTAGGGGGGAGCTCTCGGGCTCAGCGGGGCCGTTCCCCCTCTCGGAGGCGGTGACGGTGTCGGACTCGGGCCTGGGTCCGTCTCCCTGTCGTACCGGGTCCCCGGTGGACCGGGCCGGGCTTCCCGGCGCTGATGGCCCCTCTCCTCCAGAGTCGGGCTCGTCCCCCGACTCGGTGGGTCTGGCGGACGCTCGGCGGGTCGCTCCCAGGGCTGGTCCGGGTCCGGCGGTGGTCCCTCGGGTCGTTGGTCGCCGTGCCTCTCTCTGCTCCGGTCGTCCGCCTGGCCGCCGCCGCTCTCGTCCTCCTCGGTCCCCCCTCGTTGGGCTCCAGAACC
The DNA here is from genome assembly GCA_030340625.1 of Merluccius polli. Lineage (NCBI taxonomy): Eukaryota > Metazoa > Chordata > Actinopteri > Gadiformes > Merlucciidae > Merluccius > Merluccius polli. Next base: position 17,851 of record JAOPHQ010005304.1, read on the forward strand.
GAGCGAAGATGGGGCAGTCCCGGCCGATTAGGAACGGTACCGGGAGGGTCGGTACTATTCCGGCCCGTGCTACATATACCCCTTGTGGCGTGCGCACCACCACGTGGCAGGTCTCGTAGGACCGTGTGTACCCGTGGACACAGGAAACCTGCATCGGGGTCCCCGGTCTCCCCCCGGCTATGTCGGCCCTCACCAAGGTCACGGCACTCCCTGTGTCCAACAGGGCATGAGTGTCCACGTGCATCACCTTGATGGGGACGGTGGGGGAGTCCTTGGCCCCTTGGGCCCAACAGGTGGCCAGCATACAGGCGGGGTGGTCTGCCGGCCATGTACCCGCCGAGGGCATGGGGACGTCCTGCCGGTCCGGACAGTCACGGGCTAGGTGTCCCCGTTGTCCGCAGTGGTAGCAGGACCTGCGTTCGGGTTCCCCTTGGTCTCGGGGCGTGGGGAACGGTCCGGTCCTCGGCAGCGGGGTCGGCGTCCCTCTCCGGATGGGCCGGGGAGTGGGTCTCGGGTCCGCCGCCAGCCGTCGCGCCACCTGCCAGTTCTCCAGCTGGCGGACGAGGTCGTCCACGGTCTCGGGGTACTGGTGGGCCAGGATCCTCCGGGCGTCGGGGGGCAGCTGCCTCACGGTGTTGTCCACGACGACCCGGTCCACGGGGCTGGGTCCCTCTCCCTCGGCCAACCATCTCCGGGCTAGCCGACACTGACGGGCTACCTGGGTCCGGACGGGTTCTCGGACGTCGAACGTCCACTCCCGGAACTTGAGGGCCTTTACCGCCAGGCTATGGCCATAGTACGCCAATATGGTGGCTTTGAGGGCGGGATATCGTCCCGCGTCCCCGGGGCTGAGGTCCTGGCTCGCTTGCTGGGCGGGTCCCGTCAAGAACGGTGTCACTATATAGGCCCACTGGGCCTCGGGCCACCTCTCCTGGGTCGCCACCCGCTCAAAAGTCTCGAGGTATGCCTCTACCTCATCGTCGGGACCCAGCTTAGTGAGCCGACTCGTGGGGGCGGTGGTTGGTGGGGCCTGGGTGGCCTGCTGGGTCAGGCGGAGTACCGCCTCGGTCAGCAGGTCCAAACGGTGGTCCGACTCCCTGGGGCCTGTGGTCGCTCCGGGGTTCTGCATCGTCCTCCGCTGGTGGTCCCCTCCTTCCACGGTGGACCCGTAGGCAAAACCCCCCCGAAGAAACCCGGGGTCGGTGCTACCCTGAGCCGTGCGTGGACCGAGTTGTCCGCATCCTCCACCATATGTGGCAACTCGGGGTGGCAGTGGAGGCTCAAGGTAAACACCAAACAGTACCGAGGGTCCAAAGCCTCAATCGGCGGTTTATTTAGGTTCAAACATGGGGAATGCTCAATATCGGGGGAAGGTGTCCGCCGTGCGGCTCACGTCCTCTCCGTCTGCTCCTCGTCGTCGTCCTGTCTTCCATCCGACTATCCTTCCCTTCCTGTCGGTCGGTGGTCGCCTTTTATTACCTGGGTGCCTCCGACCCAGGTGTTCCTCATTGCGCCGATTAGGACTCTCGGGAGGCCGGGATTTGTCGCCGGCTATTGGCCAGCGACGGTATATACCGGCCTCCACTCTCCCGAATAGGGGGCGTGGCCGAGTAGGGATGCCACAATGGATGGATGGACACGGATACACACACACACACATGGATGGATGTGATGCTGGAGAGATGCGGAGACGACACACACGCAGTCATACACATAAATCACAAATACTTTGATCGCTTCCATCCATCCCAAAGAGAGTGTAAGTGTGTGTGCACGTGTGTGTGTGCTCGTGGTCTTGCCTGTCCAATCGCAGGTGAAGCTCTCCTCACAGACGTCGGCTACCATGCAGGGCGTGGTCACCTTGGGACAGGCCTGCACGTCCCACTGTTGGCCGTGGCACTCAAGGCCACCGAACTGAGCTGCTTTCTCCATGTAGCGGAACCGCCTCTAAAACAACAACAGTAAAACAACAACTACAACAGTAAAACAACAACAATAGTAAAACAACAACTACAACAGTAAAACAACAACTACAACAGTAAAACAACTACAACAGTAAAACAACAACAATAGTAATACAACAACAACAACAGTAAAACAACAACAGCACTGTCATCAGGATAGGGTTAGATTTCAGGCTAGTGGTGAGAGATGTAACTCCTGAATGATTGATGAAGTGTAAATATGTGTGAAAGTCAATGTTAGGAATCGTGTGTACCCCTCTGGTATGGAGAAGAAGAAACCGATACAGATTGATAAGATACAGATCTACCTTTCATATACAGACCTGTACCTTGACGTGAGTTTTTGTCAAAACGCAGCTCTTTTTCACAACTGAACATAAGTGGAGGATAGGAGATCACCATGGGAGCGCTACACTCTAGTAGTAGGTTCAATTTAACAATCAATGAGATCATTCAATGTGCCCATTGGTCCTATTGATCCGTTCAGAGTGGGAACGCTGATGTAGGAGGGGGTCATTGATCGCTTTGGTTAAGGTCCTGTTTGTCATCAAATATATAATCAGGTTAACAGTCTATTGACTTGGTCAATAGTGTGCGTTTTCAAGGGTTAGTTCGATTGTAAACATATCATATATAGTTTTGCCTCTCTGTGGCCTAAAAACACCTTTTAGAAAGTAGTTTTTTGTCATGTTTGAGCTACGTTTTGTTTGGACTATAGCTAAGCAATCAAAAACCAACTACACCCACAATAAACAAATAAGTGAAATAGATTTCACATATAACTTCTTCTTCGTTATCCATGTGCAGAACTTTAAATGGTAAATACATTGACTGCATTTATATCTAGTGCTTTCTAGACCAGTGGCCACTCAAAGTGCTTACAGGTTTGCCTCACATTCACCCATTCAGACAGCCATTCATACATCAACGGTGGTGTCAGCCATGCCAGCCAGCTCGTCGGGAGCAGTTAGGGTGAGGTGACACTCGGCTGGGAAGAAGCCGAGAATCGAACCGGCGACCTTCCGGTTGCCAGACAACCCGCCTCCTGGGCCTCTGCCGACTATACACTGGTATAACTTAATTTATAAATCCGTCCTTGGATTGCTGCCCATTTATTCACCCACTTACATGTCACGTAAGCATTGCTGCCGTAGCCCACGCTCCCAGGATCTATTCATCACTCTCTCCAACCCCTCAGTCCGCACATAATCTGGTAAGAAGGTCCTGATTCGGCCCCCTCCACCTGCAACAGGCTACAGCAGGATCTGAAGCTGTCCAGCATTATTCTCTGAGGGGATTTTAAAGTACTTTCACAAGGTCTGGGGGAAGCGTCTGTGGGGGCTTGCTCTTGTGCATAGCGTTGGTATCTGACCACCACCTTGGCACTCCTGCACTTTTCCCTTCATGGTTTGTGTTCTATTTCGTCTCTGTGTCGAATGTCCCGTCTGTCTGTAACTTTGTGTTGAATAAATAAAGGATACATTTAAAAAAAAAATTAAAAAATGCACCGTTACCTTCTCTTTTGTGCATGCGTCACAGGGGGTCCAGGGAGTCCAACTCCCTAGCTTACAGTTGATGGGGGTTACCCTGTTTACCGGTCGGATCAGAAAAATACACAAAGAACAATGTAGCACACGTTCAATTAAACACCGATGCAAACATGACCTGCTGCCATGTCAGTGTTATGACAATAAAGTGATCGCCTACTGCACCTATTTCCAGAAGCGCACGAGATGAGGGAAAGATACAGGCTGCATACACCGAGGAGTAAATGGATAAATGGATCCATGTCGGCAGTTATTTTGGAGAGTTGATTATCGCATCAGAAAGTTTCTATGGTGAGGAACCATGCGGTTGGTAGCCATTCAGTGTGCGCTTATACCAATGTATCATGTCTGGCTGCAGGGTGAATCATTGATTGAGGGTAAATATATGTTTTTGTTGTGACAGTCAGTGTTGGGAATCATCTGTATACTCTCTCTCTCTCTCTCTCTCTCTCTCTCTCTCTCTCTCTCTCTCACACACACACACACACAGGGAGAGAGGGAGGGGAGAGTGACAGATGGGGAGAGCACTGGGGTAGACAGAGTAGGGAGAGAGAGCAACACACGCACGGACACACACGCACGCACGCACACACACACACACACACACACACACACACACACACACACACACACACACACCAAAATGATGATACAGCAAAATAAATGTAGTGACCAGGCAAACAGATCAGCAAAAAGATACAAACCCCGTCCCATTTAATATAACCCCAAAATAAATGGGTTTGATTGAATCTGAGGTGCGCTCACGCTAGGCTTTCTGCACGCGAACGCTCACGTGCTACTTCACGCACACTGACGCAATACGCACGCGCAGGTAGGGGTTCGGCGGCGGCGAGTTTCAATTGTTTGTGTCGCCCACTTTGCGACCTCGCACGACAAAATATACCGTTGTGCTTTTTATTTGTCTATTTCTTTTGGGTGAATAAAAAGAAAAACGTCTACAATGGAACAGGTGATGTCAATATTGTATTATTATTATTGTTATTAATATTTATTTATTTATTTCTTTTTGCATCGTTGGGACATCAGACGAGACGTGAAACAATTGATTTCCGTTTTCCATCCGCATTTGTTTTATTGTATATTATTCATACTGGTTATATGTGAATTAATCTTCAGCTGTTTCCATTCCAGCTCTTTATAGAGCTGACTAGTCTACATAGAGCTGGCACCTCCTGTTATGTATATATATCTATATATATCTATATATATATATATATATATATATATATATATATATTTATATATATATATATATATATTAGAGATGGGCATAGATTAAAATATTTAATCTAGATTAATCTAGACTAATCTTGAAATTAATCTAGGTTAATCTAGATTAACGTGGCTCCTTTGAATGATGTCGAAGGTGTCCATAATGTGTTTGCTACCTAAATAATGGCTTATATTACCAAAATAATGACTTATATTACCTAAATAATGACTTATATTACCTAATTAATGACTAAAAGTGGGTCTGCGCGATTGTTGAGCGGGGGGGGGGGGGGTGCTACCGGAGCTTTTTTTTGAACGGGAGGTGCTACCGCAGTACCGCAGCCTTCAGTTGTCGAATTGTTGAGCGGGGGGTGCTACTGGAGGATTTCGGTTCGCGTTAATATCGGCAATAAAAATATTATCGCCGGTAAAAATCTCGCGTTATCGCATATATATATAGGCTATATATGCTAATACGCAAACAACATTGACGTTAATTATCCATTCAAGGACGGGCCAATCAACTTCAAGGCTCTGCGGGCCAAGTTCCAGTGGGAGGCCGCCCTTGCGCAGGACAAGAGCAGCAGACCCACCATCGCCGAGAAGCCGCGACACCTGCCGCCCCCAGGCGGCCACTGCGGCTCCGTGCTGAGCGGCCTCAGCCACGCAGCGGAAAACAAAGCGCAAGCGGTTCCCCGGGTCATCTTCAGGGGTGACCTGAGGGCCTCTGGGGCCAAGCGTCCCATATCTTTCCCTCCCCAAACGTCCCCTCTGGCACGGGCCAGGAATGGAGCTGACGACCACGACGATGACACAGCAGCGAGGCATTCACTGTTAGACGGACACCTGCCCTTGGTCTTTGCAGCCTCAGCACCACCACCACCCCCCGTGAAGGAACATCAGCTACAACCAGCGTCATCCACTAAGGAGCCTAAACAGCTGATGGAGCCGCCCATGGACACCCAGCCAGCAGCGCCCTCCACCAAAGCGAAGAAGAAGGGCTTGCTTCTCCCCTTCAAAACGGCTAAATCCTCAAGGGGCACCACTGCAGGTGGAGAAGAGTCTGCCTCCGCCGCTTATCTGACCATCGGCAGGCCCGCTATCGCCCCGGCTGAGCTGCCCTCCCTCCAGGGAGAGGATGAGGCGTGTCCCTGCGGGGGAGACGGTCACTGCCTGTCCAGCCCGGACCTCCCCATAACCCCTCCCTCCGGGGACACCAGCGGGGACTCGGACAGCCGTATCATGAGCACCTTGGAGAAGGCCAAGAAGAAGTTCTCCCGCAAGCACATGCTGATGTACGGCAAGGCCAAGAATCTGCCCTCCCCTGACGACATCACCACTACTACTACTACTACCACCACCACCACCACCAGGGAGAAGGAGGCGTCTTCGCCGCCAACTGACATGGAGACCAGCGAGGCGAATTTCCCGATTCCGTCGCCGGTCTGTCTGCCACACTTGGTGTGTATCTCGGCCCGACCTTTCTTCAAAGTGGACGACGCCTCTCGCAGTGAGTGGTACTAGGAGCTTAAGGTTGTTTTTGACTTATTTCTGTGCAGGCCATAACTAAAGGTATGCATTTAATCATGTATGATTAATTATGCAAATCAATATACATCAGTATTGCATTTTTCCATTTCCTTCCCTCGCTCGGTCTCACTCACTCACACACACACCCCTTGTGCACCGTGGGCAGAGATGGCCTTGGACAAGCAGCTGGGCAGGGACAGATGTGGATTCCCTTGTAGACGACCCAACGGACACTTCCAGCCGATGCCTCCCCCCACAAGGCGTCTCCCAGACCTGGCCGTGCTGGGGCCTGTGCCGGCCAAGCCACCCAGGCCGCCGTTCGTGTGTCTGGGCTTCTACCGCCCAGACCGAGCCCAGGGTATGGATCTTTTTCCTGATGTCTCTTTACTGACTTTAGCACTCGTTTTTATCTCTTGACACATTGGATGAAAAGTGTCTGCTAATAGGCCTAAAATATGAGCGAGCAGAGGTCTACACACGGGGGTTGTGCGGTGCAGCGGAACATCTTGCGTCGGTGCTGATTGTGGTTGTGTGGTTTCTGTCCCAGCATCGCCAGGTCCGAGCCCGCCGCTGGTCGAATACCCCACACCCAACCAATCGACAGGTAACAACCCCGTACTGGACGTGCCGGACTTCCCCGACTTCGACCACTCGGTCAGCGAAGCGCCAAATGACCCCAAACCCATCGACATCGCCTCCCTTGAGTTGGAGGACCTCGACAACTTTGACCTCCCTCCGCCAGTGAGCCCTGTAACGTCGTATTTTGAGGCAGCGCTGGTGGATTGCGAGTCCGTAGATCCAGCCAGCTTTGACCTCCAGGGTCTCAACCTGCACCCAGACAGCCAGGAGGACTCCCTGGCCCATGAGCCAGCCGGGGTACCCGAATCCCTGGACCTCGCCTGTCTCCCATGGCCCGTGGCCCCCGAGAGCTGGTGCGGTCAGGGTGAGGACACCGCCGAGCCGCCTCCGGTGCCGGAACATGGATCTGCTGCTGATGCTGCTGCCGGCGCCACTGGGGAGGCCGATCCTGGAGCTTCTTCTTATTCCTCCACAGAGGAATACGCAGCTTTGGCTAACGGGATTGAAGCACAGCCCAGGTGAGCGCCGCTTGGAGTGTGTGTGTGTGTGTGTGTGTGTGTGTTTGTGTGTTAATCATTTAGTCTAGAAAATGTCATAAATAATAGCGAATGCCATCACAAGTTACCAGAGTCCAAAGTGATGTCTTAAATTTGCTTGCTTTATCTGACAAAGCAGCCAAGAAAAACTAAAGTATCCATTTTAGAATGATCAACGAACCAAGCATTTGAATTTCTGAAGCATCAAGTAGCAAATGATTGGTATTTGTACTTAAATGACCTAATCGATTATACAAATTTGCTTTGATTAATTTTCTGTCGATCGACTAATCGTTGCAGCCTTACTGTATTTGTCATATTATGTGACATGCACAGTTTTTTAAGAATGTGTCTGTTGGGATTGAAGCACAGTAGCCCAGGTGAAATCGAAATTCAACTTTAAGTAAACAAGTGTGGTAGTGCACAAATGTCACAGTATTTAGAAGATTCTCTGTGGAGAGGGTTTTGAGAATGTGACTCTTGTGTGCAGCTCCAACCAGCAGGATGATTACTACAACGCCTGTGACAACGTGTACGAAGACGTGGAGAACATCAATAGGTACCTTGGCAGGAAACTAAAGGAACATAAAGGTGGACCTAAGAGTAAGAAATGCTTCCATTTGTCCATGTTGGATTTACTTTTGTTTTTTTCTTATCAGCCATTATGAAATCATATAACATTTGGCCATTTCTTACAGATCCATATGCTGACAGCCATCAAGTGGTAATGTATTTTGTATTTGGACATGTCTCACACAATTAAATGTATGGCTGCCATTAGTCATCTAGGCTCCTCCAAGTCATCCGCTACACATAATAATACAAACAAATTTCACCTTTTTCGCCCAGAAGGAGGAAGGGCGTCTTACCATATGGCCTCGCAATCCATGGTATGTATAACACACTCCTACTCACTCCTTATCACTGGCTGTTGGTTGGTTGGTTGTTAGTGTGTGTGTGTCTGTGTGTCTGTCTGTCTACAGGGGCAGTATATCAGGAGAACACAGCCATTTGGCCCAACCTCACCTCCACAGGTATGACGTCTCTCGCCATGCCTTAACCCTGGGGGGGGGCAGGGGTTCGCTCCCCAATTTCCACCGCC
>JAOPHQ010005305.1:0-33172 GCA_030340625.1 Merluccius polli
TCTCCTCCCCTCCCTCCCACTCTCTCTCCCCCTGTTTGCACTCTGCATCCATTATGTCTCTTAATATCTCTTGGGAACGGAGGGACCCTACTGAACCTGTATCAATATTGTTTAATTTTAATACACAGATCTATTTTCGTCCCGTTACAGACTTCATGTTAGTATTATTCGACAACTGAACTGCGATCGCTCACCATGTTAAACAAACAGTGAAGTGGACTCAGAGAATCCCATCCATATCCTCCGATCACATCCTCCACTATGGGACACAATGCTTTCAGTGTCATTTCCCACTGTTGTTGTGAACGTGGGTTTAAAGTGAAACGCTTGTAAGGGGACTTCAGGAAGGAGACCTGGAGCACATGTGGCATCTGGAAACTTGGCTCTGAAGTGGCCATCTTGGTTCTAAGAATGACGAGTTCCCAGCTAGCATTTAGATCCAAGATAGGGATAGCGATGGGGGGACGTCAAGCTTTACTAGGATGCTGGGTCATTGAACATGTCCCCTAAAGGTCTTTGTACTCTTCAAACTACTAACTATAACTAACTACCAGAACGAGTGGCAGTTACTCAGTAGTTAAATGCTATTAGTTCTGGCAGTCTTAACAGAATAAGTTAAATTAAGTTAAGTTAAATAAGATATATTACTGTAGTATAGTATTAAACATACGTATAATATGCACCCACAGAAGACTTAACTGAAGTGGGGGAATAGGTTAACAAAGAGCCCAAACGTATTTTAATGACTGTAAACCGTCGTAAATCATCGACTTACTGAGTTCTCGGTTGGCTTTCTTCCACATGGAGGAGTATCTCGTTGTGGAAACCTGACCTGTCTCTTTGTTCAAAGACATTTCTCTACAGTTAAGGCAGACCGGCCTCGAGTGTAAAATGTCCACATGCCCACAAAGGAGTGAGATGTTGATGGTGGAGTTTGTCGCTTTAGTCTGTGGCCATTATGTTGATATCGTGGCGCTCTTGTTGTCCAAAAGAAACATTGAAAAACATTTTTAAGAGCTTTTCTCCCTTTGTTGACAGTCGATGTGAAATGTATTTACGTTTGTGTGCAGTAATGGCTGAGTCTCACTGCCTGCATGACTATTACCAGAAAACTCTTGAGTAACAACTGGGAGCATAACGGCGGCTGTTGCACAGCTACCATTATACCAATGATATAAGTACTATGTATTATTATTATTATTATTATTATGATTATTATTATTATAGGCCCTTTCAGCTCTTATCATTTTAATATAAAATCCAACGCAGCAGCATTTCTTTTTCACTTTTAATGTTTAGCTCACTCACTTGCCATTTTATTCTATGCTTTATTGAAGAAAGTTGTTTTAAAAGTTGTGTTTTAACGTGACTTTATAATTTGGCATGTATTTTATATTTTTGCTTTCATGGCTTGTATTATGTTATTTTGACTTTGAGACATTTTGAGTATTTAGAAAATCACTAAAATGTATTGTAATCATTAAAATGTATATCCGCTCTTTGGGCATTTTCACCGCCCACTAACATTGTCCGAAAACGGTGTTGTCTCCGTCTCCCCGTAGTCATGGCTACAGCAGTACGGGTACCTGCCTCCAGGTGACATGCGGACGCACGCGCTGCGCTCCCCCCAGTCCGTCCCGTCCGCCATCGCCGCCATGCAGCGGTTCTACGGCCTCACGGTCACCGGCCTCATCGACGCCAACACCATCCAGTAAGAAACACAACGTGACCGCGACGCAGCCATGGGCGTAATACTCGCAGTGATGATGACCTCATCTCTCTGATTCCTGTAGCGACTACACACTGTCCCAACTACACACTGTCCCCAACTACACACTGTCCCCTCACTGTCCCCAACTACACACTGTCCCCAACTACACACTGTCCCCACTACACACTGTCCCCAACTACACACTGTCCCCACACTGTCCCCAACTACACACTGTCCCCACTACACACTGTCCCCACACTGTCCCCAACTACACACTGTCCCAACTACACACTGTCCCCAACTACACACTGTCCCCAACTACACACTGTCCCCACACTGTCCCCAACTACACACTGTCCCCAACTACACACTGTCCCCACTACACACTGTCCCCACTACACACTGTCCCCACACTGTCCCCAACTACACACTGTCCCCAACTACACACTGTCTAGTTGGGCTTGTTTTTAGAAACTTTGCAGCTTTCATTTTTTGTAGATTTGATCGTATTGTTCTCAGTCTCACTTGTAAACCACTTTGGATAAAAGTGTCTGCTAAATGTAAGGAGAAGAAGAACTTCTTCTTCTTGTTTGACCATATTTTATTATTTTAAAATGCTAAATGTGCTAACTAGAAGAGGTCAGGGGTCAGATAGGATCAAGATTGATGCTAAGGCTGGGCAATATATTGATGATAATACATCTGAATGTATTGGACTGTGCAAACAATGAACAAATGGAGATCGACTCTCCTAACTTTTGTCCTCTCTGGCTTTTTGACGAGCAGAACCAACTGAAACATTTTTGGACTCATCTTTTTCCTTCCCACCGTAGTTTTCCTAAAACAGTTTTTCAGTCCACATGTATGCTGCTTCCAGAGCGTGTTTTCCAGCGTGTCTTCCTGCCGGTTGACCAGAGTGTGACTTGTGTTTGGCAGGGCCATGAAGCGCCCGCGCTGCGGCGTGCCAGACAAGTTTGGCGCAGAGCTAAAGAGCAACCTGAGGAAGAAGCGGTACGCGATCCAGGGCCTCAAGTGGGACAAGAGGGACATCACCTTCTCGTACGTCGGCCTCTCCTTAATCCCCACGCACTCAGTTGTATAAACATGTACCTTTCTTTTTTTAAATTCAACGTGTTGGAATTTGGAAACATGGATGACCGTCACTCATGGTCATCTCTTAAGCAGGCTAAACTGATGAATTCAAAGTGGCTGCCTCCTGTTTGTTTTTTGTCCTCCAGCTGCTTGATAGTCCTTGTTAGTGACATCACGCCCATATATGGCACTTCCGCTAGCAGCAAGCTAGTGGGACTCCTAGTAGTAGTAGTCATCAGCAAGCTGACGTAAATGACATACAAACCAAAATAGGATGTATAAACCTCTCTGAAATACATACATACAAAAATCAGCTCAATTCAAGCAGTGAATAAACATTGGCAAGAACTTAATGTGAGCTTTGGAGCGCTTGAGATAAACAATGAGTCAGCGTTTAGTCGTGAGGCGACTGTGAGTCGACTACTAGCGAAAAAGCCTCCATTCATCTGATGGGAGACTAGGAGGCATCACATACAAGCCTAAGGGCTAACCCTTATGTAGACACTCACCAGACCCAACACAACTTGCCTCTTTCTCCTCTCCGGCGCCCCCTCCCGCAGCATCCAGAACTACACCCCCAAGGTGGGCGAGTACGAGACCCACGAGGCCATCCGCAAGGCCTTCAAGGTGTGGGAGAAGGTGACCCCCCTGACCTTCCGCGAGATCCCCTACAGCTACATCCGTGACAAGGTGGAGGAGTTCGCTGACATCATGCTCTTCTTCGCCGAGGGTTTCCACGGCGACAGCAGCCCCTTCGACGGCGAGGGGGGCTTCCTGGCGCACGCCTACTTCCCTAGCAACGGCATCGGCGGGGACACCCACTTCGACGCCGCAGAGCCGTGGACTATTGGAAACCGGGATCTGTACGGTGAGAGAGGCGGCCATTTTGGATCATCATAACAACATGATGACAAAGAGAGAGCTTTTTAGTTTTTTGGTTTGTTGCTTCCTGTTGCACAGCATTTCAGGATTTTGAAAATGTTACTGGCAGGGAGTTTCCCGTGTTTTCAAAAGAGTAAGCAGTTTTGTTGCTGTAACAAGCAAAATGTTTGAACAAGTTCTGACCTGTGCCAGAAAGTTTGTGTGAGTTAAGAATCTCAGAGCGTGTTCATGTGTGAACAGATGCAAAAGTGGTTCTGTTGTTTGTTTAAGGGAAGTGATTCAGAAATAAATTCACATGACTGACCAGGACACATATCTGTATTATTACACCGCACAGAAAAAAACACCTGAAACCACAAAAATGACACATCCGTTTACAAGTTGAACATCATAGCAGAACTTTTAGTTTGAAAATCCTGTTTGTCTGTTCTTGGCAGGAAATGATGTGTTCCTGGTGGCGGTCCATGAGCTGGGCCACGCTCTGGGTATGGAGCACTCCAACGACCCGTCGGCCATCATGGCGCCGTTCTACCAGTGGATGGACACCGACAACTTCGTGCTGCCTGAAGACGACCGCAGAGGCATTCAGCAGCTCTATGGTAGGCTGCTGCTGGTCACCCATTACATACATGACTTTACATGACTTTACATGACTTTACATTACTTTACATTACATTACTTTACATTACATTACATTACTTTAGATCACATTACATTACTTTAGATTACATTACATTACTTTAGATCACATTACTTTAGATCACATTACTTTACATTACATTACTTTACATTACATTACTTTACATTACATTACTTTAGATCACATTACATTACTTTAGATCACATTACATTACTTTAGATCACATTACTTTACATTACATTACATTACTTTAGATCACATGACTTTACATTAATTTACATGACTTTGCATTACTTTACATTACATTACTTTAGATCACATTACATTACTTTAGATCACATGACTTTTCATGACTTTACATTACTTTACATTACATTACTTTAGATCACATTACTTTACATTACATTACTTTAGATCATATTACATTACATTAGTTAAATTCACATTACTTTACATTACATTACTTTAGATCACATTACATTACTTTAGATCACATTACTTTACATTACATTACTTTAGATCACATTACATTACATTACTTTAGATCACATTACTTTAGATCACATTACTTTAGATCACGTGACATTACATTACTTTACATTACATTACTTTAGATCACATCACTTTACATTACATTACTTTAGATCACATTACTTTACATTACATTGCATTACTTGACATTGCATTACTTTACATTACATCACTTTACATTACATTACTTTAGATCACATTACTTTACATTAGATTACATTACTTTAGATCACATTACTTTAGATCACATAACTTTACATTACACTGCATTACTTTACATTACATTACTTTAGATCACATTACTTTACATTACATTACTTTAGATCACATTACTTTACATTACATTACTTTAGATCACATTAATTTACATTACATTACTTTAGATCACATTAATTTACATTAAATTACATTACATTACTTTAGATCACATTACTTTACATTAAATTACATTACATTACTTTAGATCACATTACTTTACATTACATTGCATTACTTTACATTACTTTACAATACATTGCATTACTTTACATTACATTACTTTAGATCACATTACTTTACATTACATTGCATTACTTTACATTACTTTACTTTACATTACTTTAGATCACATTACTTGACATTACATTACTTTACATTACATTACTTTAGATCACATCACTTTACATTACATTACTTTTTGGATCACATTACTTTACATTACATTACTTTGGATCACATTACTTTACATTACATTACTTTACATGAGATCACATTACTTTACATTACATTACATTAGATCACATTACTTTACATTACATTACTTTAGATCACATTACTTTACATTACTTTAGATCACATTACTTGACATTACTTTAGATCACATTACTTTACATTAGATCACATTACTTTACATTGCATTACTTTAGATCACATTACTTTACATTAGATCGCATTACTTTACATTAGATCACATTACTTTACATTAGATCACATTACTTTACATTGCATTACTTTAGATCACATTACTTTACATTAGATTACATTACTTTACTTTAGATCACATTGCATTACTTTAGATCACATTACTTTACTTTAGATCACATTACTTTACATTAGATCACATTACTTTACATTACTTTAGATCACATTACTTTACTTTAGATCACATTACTTTACATTAGATCACATTACTTTACATTACATTAAATCACATTACTTTACATGGCATTACTTTAGATCACATTACTTTACATTAGATTACATTACTTTACTTTAGATCACATTACTTTACATTACATTACTTTAGATCACATTACTTTACATTAGATCACATTACTTTACATTAGATCACATTACTTTACATTGCATTACTTTAGATCACATTACTTTACTTTAGATCACATTACTTTACATTACATTAATTTAGATCACATTACTTTACATTAGATCACATTACTTTACATTACTTTGGATCACACTACTTTACATTAGATCACATTACTTGACATTAGAGTACATTAGATTTAGTGTATTTAGTTTTAGTTTTGTACTTTGTATTTTACATTCATGTTACATTACATTAAATAAGTGACATATTGCACTCATTACCTTCATATCACATCCCTTTGGTTCTGTGTCTGGTATATCACATGTATAGAAGATATGCTATATAAAAGAATTTACTTCTTTCTACTGATCACATCCTGTTAATCGTGTTAAATAGAGGAGAATAATCTTGTCACTCAGAGAATGATTGACACAAATCAACGCTGGCTGATAACTGCTTTAAAGGCAAAATACAATGTATAAAAGTAATCACTTATGACCCACGAGAAGTGTGTGGCGGGGGATCATCAGCCCCCGGCCAATAGCGCGCAGGGTGTGAGGCGGGACTGTAACCGTAGCGACCGGGTCCCAGATCGTGAGGACGCGTCCAAGAGGAAGCTATGACAATGGCGGACACAGCGCCCAAAAAACAAACAAATATAGCGAGGGGCGAAACACAAAGCGGAGTCCTTTCCTACATGAGAGACGATCTGCGGTCGGTTTCACCGCTGGCGAGCGCTTCTGGTGTCGGCTGGAGGGCCAACTTTGAATTTTTTTGGTTGTTTTTCTCTCCCATTCCCACTGACCCCTTAGGCTCTGGGTCGGGTCCCGTCCCCCCCCCCGTGACGTCTCGCACGCCGTACAACGACCCCGATCCCACCGAACCCGCGGACGCCCCTCGCTTCGGACCCAACATCTGCGAAGGTCACTTTGACACCATCGCCATCCTCAGAGGGGAGATGTTCGTCTTCAAGGTACACAGACGACGAGATTATTATTTAGCGTTTGCTGTTCATTTAGCCGTCACTCGTATTCAGAAAGTACGTAGAAGTCACACACATCACCACAAACATGAACAACACAACCATTCACACACCACACTGTGAGTGTAGATACGTACGTACAGTACAGTACATATGCTGCATATGTTTGCCTATTGGTATAACTGAGGTCAAAGGGAAGTCCTAAAATGTCCTTTCTTAGGATAAGTGGTTCTGGCGTGTACGTAACAACCAAGTGCTGGAAGGATACCCCATGCCGATTGGTCACTTCTGGAGAGGCTTGCCGTCCCACATCAACAACGCTTTCGAAAGAGAAGACGGAAAATTTGCTTTCTTCAAAGGTAACCTCCAACACATTTTATGTCTCACCTCTCATAGTGTCCAGAAACTTCTTCTCAATCTTCTCACTATTTAGTTCACGTTACACAGTTGAGGAGGCCGAAATCCAAGCATCTCATGGCTTAATGAGTCCTGCTCACGTTATTTGCATACGACATATTGTTTGTTCCCTTCTCTCCGTTGTGTCTTCATGTCCACCTCACCCCTGGTTGGTGTCCTCCAGGAGACAAGTACTGGGTGTTCAGTGAGTCCAGTCTGCAGGCTGGCTTCCCCAAGAGCCTGCGGGAGATGGGGACTGGGCTGCCCACCGACAGGATCGACGCCGGGCTCTTCTACACGCTCACCGGTCAGACCTTCTACTTCCACGGGAGCAAGTGAGTCTCCTGACCTTCTGACTCGGTGCTTGTGTATGGATGTGCGTGTGTGTGTGTGTGTGTGTGTGTCTTTGTTGTGTTGTGTATGGATGTGCAAGGTGGACAGCTGTGTCCTGAAATACAACCTGGATGAATCCACTGGGCTTGTACACACATGCATCTGGATGAAGAACCCATGACCTCACCAAGTCGCTCCCACCGAGAGATGGGCTTTGACAAGTACAGAGCGTTTTTGTTCCACCACCACAGGGTTCAGATGAGCAGCATGCTGAAGATCATAGAGAGAGCAGCCACCACAGGGTTCAGATGACCAGCATGCTGAAGATCATAGAGAGAGCAGCCACCACAGGGTTCAGAGGACCAGCATGCTGAAGATCATAGAGAGAGCAGCCACCACAGGGTTCAGAGGACCAGCATGCTGAAGATCATAGAGAGAGCAGCCACCACAGGGTTCAGAGGACCAGCATGCTGAAGATCATAGAGAGAGCAGCCACCACAGGGTTCAGAGGACCAGCATGCTGAAGATCATAGAGAGAGCAGCCACCACAGGGTTCAGATGACCAGCATGCTGAAGATCATAGAGAGAGCAGCCACCACAGGGTTCAGATGACCAGCATGCTGAAGATCATAGAGAGAGCAGCCACCACAGGGTTCAGAGGACCAGCATGCTGAAGATCATAGAGAGAGCAGCCACCACAGGGTTCAGATGTCTGAAAGTTCCTGTTGTTTATTGCCTCAGCAGAATGCCGTGTGCTCCTCTCCTCTCTGTCTGTTCTGTTTCTATCTGTTCTGTTTCTATCGGGATTAGATAGATCACTATGTGCGAATGTGTGTGGGACTCTATCTATTATCTATTATCTATTATCTCTCTCCCTCTCTCTCCCTCTCTCTCTCTCTCTCTCTCTCTCCCTCTCCCTCTCCCTCTCTCTCTCTCTCTCTCTCTCTCTCTCGCACCTGTACTCCCTCTCTCTCTCTCACTCTCTCCCTCTCTCTCACCTGTTCCCTGTGTCTCTCGCCCAGGTACTACCGCTTCGACGAGGGCTCCCGCTCGGTGGACAGGGAGTACCCGAAGCCCATCAGCGTGTGGCACGGCGTCCCGGACAACATCAAGGCGGCCTTCATGAGCAAAGACCAAGGTATGGACCTCCTGTCCTCATGGGGCGGAGAACCATAGGGGGTGTGCTAGGGGTGTTTGACTCCCGGCCGAAAGGTACCGGGTTCGATCCCCGAGGTCCAAAGTCCACCTGTAGGCAAGCGAGAGCAAGCCGCCCCTTAATGACATGTTTTCAGATTCACTGTTACTCACTTTGGATAAACTAAATGACCAAATACAAAAATCGTAATTGTCCCTCCTCCCCCTCCTTCCCCTCCTTCCCCCTCCTCCCCCCTCCTCCCCCTCCTCTTGCAGCGTACACGTACTTCTACAAGGCCAACAAGTACTGGAAGTTCAACAACCAGATGATGCGCGTGGAGCCGGGCTTCCCCAAGTCGGTGCTGCGCGACTGGATGGGCTGCGCCAACGACGAGCCCAAGACGGACGGACGGAGAGGGGACAAGGACCGCGACCGCGAGGACGCAGACAGAACCAGGGACCGGGACCGGGAGAGAGAGAGGGAGAGGGAGAGGGAGAGGGAGAGGGAGAGAGAGAGGGACAGGGAGAGGGACAGGGGGGTGGACAGGGAGAGGGACAGGGGGGTGGACAGGGAGAGGGACAGGGGGGTGGACAGAGTGGACGACACGGAGGTGATCATCATCAAGGTGGACGAGGAGCAGCGGGGCAGCGGCGGCGGCGCGGCGGCGGTGGTGGTGCCCATCATGCTGCTGGTGTGTGTCATCGTCACGCTGGCGGCGCTGCTGTTCTTCCGGCGCTACGGGACCCCCCGCCGACTCCTCTACTGCAAGAGGTCGCTACTGGACCAGGTGTAGAAACCAGGGAGGAGGAGGGGAGGAAGGGGGGAGGGAGGAGGGAGGAGGAGGGAGGCAGCAGGAGGGAAGAGAGGCGGCTGCTCCTGAAGAGAAGAGTTTGTCTTTTTCCTCAAACTGTTTTCTTTTTTTATCCCCATTCGCTCTCTTCCTTTGTGGTTTGTTGACGCCAGCTTGTAGCTGTTTGGTTTTAGCCTTTTTCAATGTCTTTTATTGTTGTGTTGTCATTTTAGCCAGGGGTCAGGGGTCAGGGGTCAATGTGGGTTTGAGCCTCTATTCCAGCATGTCAACGCCTTTGACTGTCCTCTATTTTTTACCCTCTTCTCAAGAGCACACAAACAAAAAATCATGTGCATGCACGACTATGCACACACATACACACACACACACGCACACGCACACGCACACGCATGCACGTATACGCACGTGAAAACTGCAGTGGCTGACTCAATAGTCACTATTATTTCCAGTGATGATAAAATGCTAACGAGCCAGTTGATCATAAAAAGGGAATTAAACTTAATAAGAAGCATGAAAAGCACTCATATTGGAGTAAAGTGATTTTTAAACGTCTGAAACATTATTTCTGTCTACCGATGTCTTGATGAGTATTATCATCAGTGATGTTGTCATTATTATTGTGACTATTACTATTGTTGTTATTATTGTCCTCTGTGAGTGTGGGTTGTTTTTTGTATATTGTCATTAGAAAGTCCTGCTGGACAGTGACAGACAAAGTGGCCTTAATTTTATATTTGGGGGAAACTGAAAGGGACGGGGAACTTTCTGGAAAACTTGATTGTAGTTTTTTGGTGTTTTGTTTTTTTTCTATCCATCTCAAATGAAAATAAATTGAAGATCTAAAACAAATGACTTCTTTTTGTCATTGTGTTTTCTCCTATAGACCACTGAGCGAAGGGTCCTCACAACAAAGATAATAATACTAATGATAATAATACTAATGATGACGATAATAATGATGACCCACGTAGCTTTCTCAACCACACTGTGCCTTGGTGGGATTTCTTCCCTTTCCTAACTTTCTTATGAAATAAACGTAACTTCATAAACACTTGCTTGTTTTTTTACTCTTTTACTCTCATTTCAACTGATCTTTTTGTCTGGCAAGCAACTGTTTAAAAAAACAACTTTTTAACTGCACTTTCTCAACAGTTTTCTCCAGACCACGTGATGACATTACAATGATGATGTCACCACTCTGTAGTTAAACGGTGACATCATTGTAATGATGATGTCACCGCTCTCTAGTTAAACGGTGACGTATGATGATGTCACCGCTCTCTAGTTAAACGGGGACGTATGATGATGTCACCCTCTCTAGTTAAACGGTGACGTATGATGATGTCACCCCTCTCTAGTTAAACGGTGACGTATGATGATGTCACCGCTCTCTAGTTAAACGGTGATGTATGATGATGTCACCCCTCTCTAGTTAAACGGTGACGTATGATGATGTCACCGCTCTCTAGTTAAACGGTGACGTATGATGTCACCGCTCTCTAGTTAAACGGTGACGTATGATGATGTCACCGCTCTCTAGTTATACAGTGACGTATGATGTCACCGCTCTCTAGTTATACGGTGACGTATGATGATGTCACCGCTCTCTAGTTAAACGATGACGTATGATGATGTCACCGCTCTCTAGTTAAACGGTGACGTATGATGATGTCACCCTCTCTAGTTAAACGGTGACGTATGATGATGTCACCGCTCTCTAGTTAAACGGTGACATATGATGTCACCGCTCTCTAGTTAAACGGTGACGTATGACGATGTCACCGCTCTCTAGTTAAACGGTGACGTATGATGATGTCACCCTCTCTAGTTAAACGGTGACGTATGATGATGTCACCGCTCTCTAGTTAAACGGTGACGTATGATGATGTCACCCCTCTCTAGTTATACGGTGACGTATGATGATGTCACCGCTCTCTAGTTAAACGGTGACGTATGATGATGTCACCCTCTCTAGTTATACGGTGACGTATGATGTCACCCTCTCTAGTTAAACGGTGACGTATGATGATGTCACCGCTCTCTAGTTAAACGGTGACGTATGATGATGTCACCCTCTCTAGTTAAACGGTGACGTATGATGATGTCACCCCTCTCTAGTTAAACGGTGACGTATGATGATGTCACCCTCTCTAGTTAAACAGTGACGTATGATGATGTCACCCTCTCTAGTTAAACAGTGACGTATGATGATGTCACCCTCTCTAGTTAAACGGTGACGTATGATGATGTCACCCCTCTCTAGTTAAACGGTGACGTATGATGATGTCACCCTCTCTAGTTAAACTGTGACGTATGATGATGTCACCCTCTCTAGTTAAACAGTGACGTATGATGATGTCACCCTCTCTAGTTAAACAGTGACGTATGATGATGTCACCGCTCTCTAGTTAAACGGTGACGTATGATGATGTCACCGCTCTCTAGTTAAACGGTGACGTATGATGATGTCACCCTCTCTAGTTAAACGGTGACGTATGATGATGTCACCCTCTCTAGTTAAACGGTGACGTATGATGATGTCACCCTCTCTAGTTAAACGGTGACGTATGATGATGTCACCCTCTCTAGTTAAACGGTGACGTATGATGATGTCACCCTCTCTAGTTAAACAGTGACGTATGATGATGTCACCGCTCTCTAGTTATACGGTGACGTATGATGATGTCACCCTCTCTAGTTAAACGGTGACATATGATGATGTCACCCTCTCTTGTTAAACGGTGACGTATGATGATGTCACCCTCTCTAGTTAAACGGTGACGTATGATGATGTCACCCTCTCTAGTTAAACGGTGACGTATGATGATGTCACCCTCTCTAGTTAAACGGTGACGTATGATGATGTCACCGCTCTCTAGTTAAACGGTGACGTATGATGTCACCGCTCTCTAGTTAAACGGTGACGTATGAGGATGTCACCGCTCTCTAGTTATACAGTGACGTATGATGTCACCGCTCTCTAGTTATACGGTGACGTATGATGATGTCACCGCTCTCTAGTTATACAGTGACGTATGATGTCACCCTCTCTAGTTAAACGGTGACGTATGATGATGTCACCCTCTCTAGTTAAACGGTGACGTATGATGATGTCACCCTCTCTAGTTAAACGGTGACGTATGATGATGTCACCCTCTCTAGTTAAACGGTGACGTATGATGATGTCACCGCTCTCTAGTTAAACGGTGACGTATGATGTCACCGCTCTCTAGTTAAACGGTGACGTATGATGATGTCACCGCTCTCTAGTTATACAGTGACGTATGATGTCACCGCTCTCTAGTTAAACGGTGACGTATGATGATGTCACCGCTCTCTAGTTATACAGTGACGTATGATGTCACCGCTCTCTAGTTATACGGTGACGTATGATGATGTCACCGCTCTCTAGTTAAACGATGACGTATGATGATGTCACCGCTCTCTAGTTAAACGGTGACGTATGATGATGTCACCCTCTCTAGTTAAACGGTGACGTATGATGATGTCACCGCTCTCTAGTTAAACGGTGACATATGATGTCACCGCTCTCTAGTTAAACGGTGACGTATGACGATGTCACCGCTCTCTAGTTAAACGGTGACGTATGATGTCACCCTCTCTAGTTAAACGGTGACGTATGATGATGTCACCGCTCTCTAGTTAAACGGTGATGTATGATGATGTCACCCCTCTCTAGTTATACGGTGACGTATGATGATGTCACCGCTCTCTAGTTAAACGGTGACGTATGATGATGTCACCCTCTCTAGTTATACGGTGACGTATGATGTCACCCTCTCTAGTTAAACGGTGACGTATGATGATGTCACCGCTCTCTAGTTAAACGGTGACGTATGATGATGTCACCCTCTCTAGTTAAACGGTGACGTATGATGATGTCACCCTCTCTAGTTAAACAGTGACGTATGATGATGTCACCCTCTCTAGTTAAACGGTGACGTATGATGATGTCACCCCTCTCTAGTTAAACGGTGACGTATGATGATGTCACCCTCTCTAGTTAAACTGTGACGTATGATGATGTCACCCTCTCTAGTTAAACAGTGACGTATGATGATGTCACCCTCTCTAGTTAAACAGTGACGTATGATGATGTCACCGCTCTCTAGTTAAACGGTGACGTATGATGATGTCACCCTCTCTAGTTAAACGGTGACGTATGATGATGTCACCCTCTCTAGTTAAACGGTGACGTATGATGATGTCACCCTCTCTAGTTAAACGGTGACGTATGATGATGTCACCCTCTCTAGTTAAACGGTGACGTATGATGATGTCACCCTCTCTAGTTAAACGGTGACGTATGATGATGTCACCCTCTCTAGTTAAACGGTGACGTATGATGATGTCACCGCTCTCTAGTTAAACGGTGACGTATGATGATGTCACCCTCTCTAGTTAAACGGTGACGTATGATGATGTCACCGCTCTCTAGTTATACGGTGACGTATGATGATGTCACCCTCTCTAGTTAAACGGTGACATATGATGATGTCACCCTCTCTAGTTAAACGGTGACGTATGATGATGTCACCCTCTCTAGTTAAACGGTGACGTATGATGATGTCACCCTCTCTAGTTAAACGGTGACGTATGATGATGTCACCCTCTCTAGTTAAACGGTGACGTATGATGATGTCACCCTCTCTAGTTAAACGGTGACGTATGATGATGTCACCCTCTCTAGTTAAACGGTGACGTATGATGATGTCACCGCTCTCTAGTTAAACGGTGACGTATGATGATGTCACCCTCTCTAGTTAAACGGTGACGTATGATGATGTCACCCTCTCTAGTTAAACGGTGACGTATGATGATGTCACCCTCTCTAGTTAAACGGTGACGTATGATGATGTCACCCTCTCTAGTTAAACGGTGACGTACCTTTTCAGCGTCTATCCTCGTATGAAAACAAAGTAATCTTCACACGTAAAGTTTGGAAACCCACCGGCAGCAATGGAAACACAAACTGTGTCCAAGAGTAGAAACAGTAACGAAGAAGATTGTTGTAATCCTCCCCAGCACACACACACACAAATTAAAAAATAATAATATATATACACTCACCGGCCACTTTATTAGGTACACCTGTCCAACTGCTCGTTAACGCAAATTTCTAATCAGCCAATCACATGGCAGCAACTCAATGCATTTAGGCATGTAGACATGGTCAGGACGATCTGCTGCAGTTCAAACCGAGCATCAGAATGGGGAAGAAAGGTGATTTAAGTGACTTTGAACGTGGCATGGTTGTTGGTGCCAGACGGGCTGGTCTGAGTATTTCAGAGACTGCTGATCTACTGGGATTTTCACGCACAACCATCTCTAGGGTTTACAGAGAATGGTCCGAAAAAGAGAAAATATCCAGTGAGCGGCAGTTCTGTGGGCGCAAATGCCTTGTTGATGCTAGAGGTCAGAGGAGAATGGCCAGACTGGTTTGAGCTGATAGAAAGGCAACTGTAACTCAAATAACCACTCGTTACAACAGAGGTATGCAGAAGAGCATCTCTGAACGCACAACACGTCGAACCTTGAGGCGGATGGGCTACAGCAGCAGAAGACCACACCGGGTGCCACTCCTGTCAGCTAAGAACAGGAAACTGAGGCTACAATTCGCACAGGCTCACCAAAATTGGACAATCGAAGATTGGAAAAACGTTGCCTGGTCTGATGAGTCTCGATTTCTGCTGCGACATTCGGATGGTAGGGTCAGAATATGGCGTCAACAACATGAAAGCATGGATCCATCCTGCCTTGTATCAACGGTTCAGGCTGGTGGTGGTGGTGTAATGGTGTGGGGGATATTTTCCTGGCACACTTTGGGCTTATTAGTACCAATTGAGCATCGTGTCAAAGCCACAGACTACCTGAGTATTGTTGCTGACCATGTCCATCCCTTTATGACCACAGTGTACCCATCTTCTGATGGCTACTTCCAGCAGGATAACGCGCCATGTCATAAAGCGCGAATCATCTCAGACTGGTTTCTTGAACATGACAATGAGTTCACTGTACTCAAATGGCCTCCACAGTCACCAGATCTCAATCCAATAGAGCACCTTTGGGATGTGGTGGAACGGGAGATTCGCATCATGGATGTGCAGCCGACAAATCTGCAGCAACTGCGTGATGCTATCATGTCAATATGGACCAAACTCTCTGAGGAATGTTTCCAGTACCTTGTTGAATCTGTGCCACGAAGGATTAAGGCAGTTCTGAAGGCAAAAGGGGGTCCAACCCGGTACTAGCAAGGTGTACCTAATAAAGTGGCCGGTGAGTGTATATATATATATATATATATATATATACACATGAGCCAGTACATGTGCCCGACACGGTGCACATGTACTTGATGCGTTGATGATGGTCCAGTAAACGTCTCCATTTTAGTTTGGCGTTACAGAGAGGTTGTAGTTACGGTACCCCCCCCCCCCCCCCCCCCTACAGGGGAGCATTATGTCATTCAGCTGATGATGTATTTTTCCTATTGTGCTTAAGTGATTTATAGAGCACTGGTTTGCATTTAAACCGGGGCGAGGGGAATATAATCACAGGGTTTGGTTTGGAGAGGGAGAGAGAGAGAGAGGGGGGGGGGGGGGGGGGGGGGGGGGGGGCATACGTTAAGTCACATCTGGAAGAGATGGGAGAGAATCCCATGAGAGGTGTGTGTGTGTGTGTGTGTGTGTGTGTGTGTGCATGGGGATTTCAGGAAAGATTGATTTGGAAATTCAAACTTGGGGAAACAAAAATGGGAAATTTCTGCCGGTTCGTTGGAAATTTGAACAATGGGAGTTTTCTGGGTTGGGTGGTTCTGAGTTTATCTGAGTTTCTGCTCCTCGTTTCTCCTCCAGTTGTGACGTTAGGGATAAGGTTAGGGTTAGAGGGTTAGGGTTAGGTCAGGGTTAGGGTTAAGGGTTAGGGTTAAGGTTAGGGTTAGGGTTAAGGTTAAGGGTTAGGGTTAAGGTTAGGTCAGGGTTAGGGTGTTTATCTGGGTTTCTGCTCCTCATTTCTCCTCCAGTTGTGATGTTAGGGTTAGGGTTAAGGGTTAGGTTAAGGGTTAGGGTTAGGGTTAGAGGGTTAGGGTTAGGTCAGGGTTAGGGTGTTTATCTGGGTTTCTGCTCCTTGTCTCCAGCCAGTTGTGATGTTTGTCCCTAACACTAACACAAGAAAGACAACCTCAGCATCTTTTTTCTCCTTCCCTCGCTCTTTTCCCTGTGTGTGTGTGTGTGTGTGTGTGTGTGTGGTGTGTCACAAGACATTTTTTCGTAACCGTCTGTGAAATGAATCACTTGTTTGCAAGAATAGTCCAACAGAGACTTCCCTGCAGCTGCTGCCATTTTCTGTCTCACTCTTCACCTAAATTCAAGAATTTCCAGAATGTTTTTGTCATGCTTTTCGTTTTTGTTTCAATAAAGTATTCACATTTCAAACACCGCCATCCTACCATCCACCCACAACATGGTGGTGTATGATTATATATCTCCTATCTCCGTCTGTTGACCCGTTGTCATGTGGAAAATCAGTACTGACCACTTCCTGCTGCTCGGCCAATCAGAGCGGAGGCTACAGCCTGCAGGCAGACCATTGGAAACTTTACAGGAGGGGAAGAAAAACTCCAATACTGTTCATCCTGTCATAACCCAATACTGTTCATCCTGTCATAACCCAATACTGTTCATCCTGTCATAACCCTAACCCAATACTGTTCATCCTGTCATAACCCAATACTGTTCATCCTGTCATAACCCAATACTGTTCATCCTGTCATAACCCAATACTGTTCATCCTGTCATAACCCGATACTGTTCATCCTGTCATAACCCAATACTGTTCATCCTGTCATAACCCAATACTGTTCATCCTGTCATAACCCAATACTGTTCATCCTGTCATAACCCTAACCCAATACTGTTCATCCTGTCATAACCCAATACTGTTCATCCTGTCATAACCCAATACTGTTCATCCTGTCCTAACCCAATACTGTTCATCCTGTCCTAACCCTAACCCAATACTGTTCATCCTGTCCTAACCCTAACCCAATACTGTTCATCCTGTCATAACCCTAACCCAATACTGTTCATCCTGTCATAACCCTAACCCAATACTGTTCATCCTGTCATAACCCAATACTGTTCATCCTGTCATAACCCAATACTGTTCATCCTGTCCTAACCCTAACCCAATACTGTTCATCCTGTCATAACCCAATACTGTTCATCCTGTCATAACCCAATACTGTTCAAATAAACCAGAGAAGACAAATGATGGATTGGGACGTCGTGATGGAGGCAACGTTTATGCAACATTATCTAAAGACGTTTAGATAATGGATAATGGATAATCATTATACACTAATGGATAATGTACAATGATTAATGGATAATGTATCATCATACATTATTAATGGATAATGTACAATTATTAGTGAATAATGTATAATCATTATTAATGTATAATGTATAATCATACATTATTAATGGATAATGTACAATTATTAGTGAATAATGTATAATCATTAATGGATAATGTATAATCATTATTAATGGATAATGTATAATCATACATTAGTAATGGATAATGTACAATTATTAATGGATAATGTATAATCATACATTAATCGATAATGTACAATTATTAATGGATAATGTATAATCATACATTATTAATGGATAAAGTACAATTATTAGTGAATAATGTATAATCATTAATGGATAATGTATAATCATACATTATTAATGGATAATGTACAAGTATTTGTGGATAATGTATAATCATTAATTGATAATGGATAATCATTATTAATGGATAATGTATAATCATACATTATTAATGGATAATGTACAAGTATTTGTGGATAATGTATAATCATTAATGGATAATGTATAATCATACATTATTAATGGGTAATGTACAATCATTATTAATGGATAATGTATAATCATACATTATTAATGGATAATGTACAATCCTTATTAGTGGATAATGTATAATCATTAATGGATAATGTATAATCATACATTATTAATGGATAATGTACAATCATTATTAGTGGATAATGTATAATCATTGTACATTATTAATGGATAATGTATAATCATTATTAATGGATAATGTACAATCATTATTAGTGGATAATGTATAATCATTGTACATTATTAATGGATAATGTATAATCATTATTAATGGATAATGTATAATCATACATTAATGGATAATGTACAATCCTTATTAGTGGATAATGTATAATCATTATTAATGGATAATGTATAATCATACATTATTAATGGATAATGTATAATCATTATTAATGGATAATGTATAATCATTATTAATGGATAATGTACGACTGTGGGAGGGGCTGAGGTCGTTAAGTTGCTCATAAGGGAGCTGGTATGTTAGATAGGTTCCACATGGTTCTCATTTGCACACAGTTCAGCCTGTGCCACATCCTGCTCACAAGAGTTGTTTTGTTGAGCGGGATAACACACACACACACACACACACACACACACACACACACACACACACACACACACACACACACACACACACACACACACACACACACACACACACACACACCTAAAATAGGACACTATCGTTTGGTTGTCAGCTGTTGCAGCGTAAGGAAAGGACAGAAAGAAAACATCTGCGTTAGATTCACCCCTCACCCTCCCCCCTCCTCCCCCCTCGCGTGCGTACGGCTATCCGTATAAACATGCATGGCTGTGATTGGCCCGTGCTGCTTGACACGTTGTCTGCCTTTAAAAACGGGGTGTGTTGTAACAGCGGTAGGAGGGGTTAGATGATGAACCCGGTAATCGACGTTCAAGAAAGATGAACAACAATCGCCATTTTAACCTCTTTCCCGACTCCTCACCCCCTCACCCTCCCCCCTTCTCCCACTGCCTCCCCTCACCCTCCCTCCCTTCTCCCACTGCCTCCACCCCTTCTCCCACTGCCTCCCCTCACCCTCCCCCCTTCTCCCACTGCCTCCACCCCTTCTCCCACTGCCTCCACCCCTTCTCCCACTGCCTCCCCTCACCCTCCCTCCCTTCTCCCACTGCCTCCCCCCCTTCTCCCACTGCCTCCCCTCACCCTCCCCCCTTCTCCCACTGCCTCCCTTCTCCCACTGCCTCCCCCCCCTTCTCCCACTGCCTCCCCTCACCCTCCCTCCCTTCTCCCACTGCCTCCCCCCCTTCTCCCACTGCCTCCCCCCCTTCTCCCACTGCCTCCCCTCACCCTCCATCCCTTCTCCCACTGCCTCCCCTCACCGTCCCTCCCTTCTCCCACTGCCTCCCCCCCTTCTCCCACTGCCTCCCCCCACCCTCCCTCCATACTCCCACTGCCTCCCCTCACCCTCCCTACTCCCACTGCCTCCCCTCACCCTCCCTCCCCCCCACTGCCTCTCCTCACCCTCCCTTCTCCCACTGCCTCCCCTCACGCTCCGTCCCTCCCGCCACTGCCTCCCCTCACCCTCCCTCCCTCCCGCCACTGCCTCCCCTCAGCCTCCCTACTCCCACTGCCTCCCCTCACCCTCCCTACTCCCACTGCCTCCCCTCACCCTCCCTACTCCCACTGCCTCCCCTCACCCTCCCTACTCCCACTGCCTCTCCTCACCCTCCCTCAGGCAGTGGGAGTGTACTTTGAGCAGATGCTGATTCAGACCTTTCTCTCTGCTGTGTTCTGCTCAAAGCCTAGCAACCCTCAGCAGGCACAACCGCAAGGAAACCCCCTGCCTGGCCCAAGGGCCGGGGCAGTGGGCAGCGTCATCTTGGCCACAAGCCCCCTGCCTGGCCCAAGGGCCGGGGCAGTGGGCAGCGTCATCTTGGCCACAAGCCCCCTGCCTGGCCCAAGGGCCGGGGCAGTGGGCAGCGTCATCTTGGCCACAAGCCCCCTGCCTGGCCCAAGGGCCGGGGCAGTGGGCAGTGTCATCTTGGCCACAAGCCCCCTGCCTGGCCCAAGGGACTTCATAAGGAGGTCTGCATGTCAGCGCACACAGGAGGCGGAGTGAGGAACACGTCGAGGAACACGTCGCTTGGAAAGTTTGGTGGCATCGTAAGAAATGAAAAGTGGACACTGGTGCACTTTGCATATGTTGCAGTGAGTGATGCCGCATAACTACTTTTATATTTCATAAGTAGGCCAACGCTGAACGCCGAGGCGGCAAAGTGTTTCCACACATGGCTGAACACTGACGAAGCTGCTGAGCTAAAACCAAGCACATGAGGCGGATTTGGGGAAACCGCATCAGAACTTTACATCCATAGGAAGCAAGCAGAAGTTCAAAGAGGCCACAGCAGCAGAAGAGCAGCTGTGGTGGACCTCCTCACCGATACGGGGGGAGAAAACGGTTTCCTTGAAAGGAGGATAAGAAAAAGACAGCAGGGAGGAGACAGACAAGTGGGGGTCCATGCAGGCCAAAAAACAAGTTGGGTTTTGGACCCGTGCTTCTTCTGACCCGAGGCCAGACCCCGACACACTGGCCTGCAGTTCTTCACAGCGGTTCCCTGTAACCAACAACTTACAAAGTCGTGTTATGACTCATTCCCACAATTAGAGGAACAAAGCATTGGGGGACTTTCATGACTGGCGGTCACCAGATTACACTCTGCAACCTTCAGGGTTTCTTCTGCATTCCTCGAGGCGGCTGGACCGCGCTGTGCGCCGCACCGCTGTCCCAGGCTGAACTTCACCTGGTCCCATAAGGGTTCCTCATAACGCCCTTGAAGATCTCTGTGGCCGCATCATCCAACATCATCATACCATCACGTTCAAGATAGTCGGCCGACATAAACACACATTACGGTGACTTATCTCCAGAATTACGTCGTTCCACCTTAGCAGAATCAGTCGTCACGGCTGAACTGCAGAAACCCAGGTCACTTCTCCATACGCTGAACGGTGTGGGCAACGCCTGGTGTCACACACACACACACACACACACACACACACACACACACACACACACACACACACACACACACACACACACACACACACACACACACACACACACACACACACACACACACACACACACACACACACACACCATCAGGGCTGAGGAATGCGGTGCTCAGCACTGGGTAATTACAGAGAGGGAGTGCTGAGCGGTGCAGATGAACAGCGAGGAGGACAACATGTGGCGCAACCGGAGACGGAGAGGAAAAAACCAAACAATGAAATAATAAAATAATACAAAATACAGATCTGCACGGCTGAGGGGCGGAGAGAAAACGTTTCAGTTGAAACCTTTACGTAAAACAAAGCGAGGTGCACAGGTTCAAACTCACATTGTTAAGCGATTCCTCGATTTTAAAATCGATAAAAAACACTTCTGAGTCTCAACTCATTTTGTGGATTCAGACATTTTCCTCTACAGTGAGTTTTAAACTGACGTCACGTCTTCATCCAGTTGGTGCAGCGCTGCCCCCTTGTGGCCACCAGCGGGGAGCGCATGCAGACCAAGATGGACGTTAACATTAATATCACCATGACGACGACGTGCGTTCTGACGGACGCGCGTGGAGACTTTCTAAAATTAAATACGAATGTCTGCATAAGCGTTTCGACAAATCAATTCCAATCATTTCAAATTTCAGTTTATTTTTTTGTACATTCACCACTTACAGGCGTACTCAAAAACGAAAACATAAAAAAAGACAAAGCAAACATTTTCAACATAAATGATAAAATGATTTAAAAAAGCGAACATTAAAACCACTGGTGGAAAAAAAATGAGAATATATAATGGAGCCTCCTGTCCCGTATCCATGGCGACTCAGCAGGGAGTGAGAATCAGGAGGGAGTCAAAAGGATGGAGGAAGAGAAGAGATTATTATAATAAAAAAAATATTCAGGACATCATAGCGCCGTGTGTTCTGTCCCCCCCCCCCCCCCCCCTCCCCCGAGTCAAAGAGCCCCCCCCCACCCCCCCCTCCCCAAAAGAGCCCCCCCCCCCACCCCCCCCGGGTCAAAGAGCCCCCCCCCCCCCGGTCAAAGAGCGGGAACACTGGGCTGCCTAGTAGTTCATCCAACCATCGGGGAAGCTTACCTAGAGCTGCCTCAATACACACACACACACACACACACACACACACACACACACACACACACACACACACACACACACACACACACACACACACACACACACACACACACACACACACACACACACACACACACACCGAGTCGAGGCTCCTGACAACGCCACAGACTCCTGGCTGCTGAACAGAAACACTGGCGGCGGCTGATAAACGAATGGATGGAGAGCGGCGAGCGGTGGGGGGGGGGCGGCGCTCCGCGACGGCGGCGCTCCGCAGCGCTTCGCGGCGGCGGCGCTCCGCGGCGGCGGGGAGACCGTTAGCCGACTCGTTAGCTTACTTGCGGCTATACCGCCGAGACAAAAAAAAGAAAAAAGACAAAAAGTACAGGAGGCAAATCGACAAAATATATAAAAAGCCCAAGAGGAGCGGGACGTCGCACAGCGCTCTGGGGGAGGAAGAGGAAGGAGGGGGAGGACGGGGAAGGAGGGGGGAGGAAGGAGGGGGAGGACGAGGAGGGAGAGGAAGCTGTGGTCCGGCGGTAAGCACAGGGCTGGAAAACAAAGATGGAGGGTAGACTACAGTTGGTCCTCATGTTGGGTCTTAGTCGCGTGACCAAGAGGGACATTTAGTGACGGAAACAAAGGAGAGGGGGGGCGGGGGGGGGGGGGGTTAGAGGAGGCGGGTCCGCTCCTAGCGCCGTCGCTCTCGCGGGTTGCTACGGCTACGGGAGCGCCGGCCCCTTCCTGCGTTGTTGTTGTTGTTGCCGCCGCCGGCCCCCGGCCGCCGCGGCGCCTCCCTGCGCTTGGCGCCATCCCGGTCCCCGCGGTCCCGGTCCCCGCGGTCCCGGTCCCCGCGGTCCCCTCCCGCGGGTCCCTGTCCCGCTCCCTCTCCCCCTTCTCCCCCTCTCTGTCCTTGTCTCCCTCGCCCCGCGGCGCCACCGCCGCCGCGCGCTCCCCCGGCGGCCCGCCACCCGCCTTCACTCGCTCCTTGCGCTGCTCCTCTTCCTCCTTCTTCTTCTTCTCCTCCTCCTCGTCTTGCGCCTTCCGGTTCCTCTCCCGCTCCTTCGCACGCTCCGCGTTGGCCGCCTCCCGCTGGGCGAACTGCAGACGCGCCGGCGTGTTAGTGGGCGGATTTACAGTGGCATCGCCATGACAACCATTACACAGACAGATATTGTGACTGATATATATATATGCATCCATCTCTATACCTCTATATCTATAGATATAGAGGTATAGAGAGAGAGAGACCATTTGTCTTACATCTTGAGAAACAAAGTGTAGCGCAGGGAACCTCTGCACTACAGTACTCCACATAACTAAATATAAGTAAATATAAGTAAATATAAGTAAATGTATAAATGTTACACATTAACACATTTTACACTCATCAGCTCTGCGATGTGAATACTGCACTGCATTATATTTCGATTAACTGTTCAGCCGTAGCAACGTTCGCCTCACAAGCGAAAGGTTCCCAGATCAAATCTAAATTAAAGGATCTGATCTAATCATCATCATCATCTTCATCATCTCACCGTCTCCTCCGTCAGGGGCAGCCAGTAGATACAGGGAGCGGCTGTGGTCTTCTGGAAGAGGTCGTCAAGCAGCTTAGCTGGAGGCTCCTCCGCTGCTTTCTCTGTTAAACCGCAAGAGTTAAACACTTTACCACTCAGGAGTTAAACTCTTTACCACTCGAGAGTTAAACACTTTACCACTCAGGAGTTAAACACTTTACCACTCGAGAGTTAAACACTTTACCACTCGAGAGTTAAACACTTTACCACTCGAGAGTTAAACACTTTACCCCTCAGGAGTTAAACACTTTACCCCTCAGGAGTTAAACACTTTACCCCTCAGGAGTTAAACACTTTACCACTCGAGAGTTAAACACTTTACCCCTCAGGAGTTAAACACTTTACCCCTCAGGAGTTAAACACTTTACCCCTCAGGAGTTAAACACTTTACCCCTCAGGAGTTAAACACTTTACCCCTCAGGAGTTAAACACTTTACCCCTCAGGAGTTAAACACTACCACTCAGGAGTTAAACACTACCACTCAGGAGTTAAACACTTACCACTCAGGAGTTAAACACTTACCACTCAGGAGTTAAACACTTTACCACTCAGGAGTTAAACACTTTACCACTCAGGAGTTAAACACTTTACCACTCAGGAGTTAAACACTTTACCACTCAGGAGTTAAACACTTTACCACTCAGGAGTTAAACACTTTACCACTCAGGAGTTAAACACTTTACCACTCAGGAGTTAAACACTTTACCACTCAGGAGTTAAACACTTTACCACTCAGGAGTTAAACACTTTACCACTCGAGAGTTAAACACTTTACCACTCGAGAGTTAAACACTTTACCACTCGAGAGTTAAACACTTTACCACTCGAGAGTTAAACACTTTACCACTCGAGAGTTAAACACTTTACCACTCGAGAGTTAAACACTTTACCACTCGAGAGTTAAACACTTTACCACTCGAGAGTTAAACACTTTACCACTCGAGAGTTAAACACTTTACCACTCGAGAGTTAAACACTTTACCACTCGAGAGTTAAACACTTTACCACTCGAGAGTTAAACACTTTACCACTCGAGAGTTAAACACTTTACCACTCGAGAGTTAAACACTTTACCACTCAGGAGTTAAACTCTTTACCACTCAGGAGTTAAACTCTTTACCACTCAGGAGTTAAACACTTTACCACTCAGGAGTTAAACACTTTACCCCTCAGGAGTTAAACTCTTTACCACTCAGGAGTTAAACACTTTACCACTCAGGAGTTAAACACTTTACCACTCAGGAGTTAAACACTTTACCACTCAGGAGTTAAACACTTTACCACTCAGGAGTTAAACACTTTACCACTCAGGAGTTAAACACGACCTCATCTTCTTCACAAGACACTTCACATGCACACCTCAGTGTGCTTAGCTGAATAATGAGGTCATCATAATGAGGTAATCATAATGAGGTCATCATAATGAGGTCATCATAATGAGGTCATCATCCGTATCCATATTTGCATATTTTAGTGGCCACCGGTATAAAAGGAAATCGAAGATTAGGATTATTAATGTTCGATTATGACACTGACTCCTCGTCTGTCCCGATGTGCCGACAGTCGACTGATCCCACTAACTATCCAACCCATTAAGAGCCTCCACCCAACCATCCGACCCATTAAGAGCCTCCACCCAACCATCCAGCCCATTAAGAGCCTCCACCCAACCATCCGACCCATTAAGAGCCTCCACCCAACCATCCGACCCATTAAGAGCCTCCACCCAACCATCCGACCCATTAAGAGCCTCCACCCAACCATCCGACCCATTAAGAGCCTCCACCCAACCATCCGACCCATTAAGAGCCTCCACCCAACCATCCGACCCATTAAGAGCCTCCACCCAACCATCCGACCCATTAAGAGCCGTTACCTTTCTTGTCGTTCTTCCTCTCCTTGCTCTTCCCGCGCTCCTTGCGCCGGCGCTCCCGGGAGCGCGAGCGCCGCGGGCCGCCGGCCTCCTCGCCGCCGAACTCCCGCACCTTGTCGCGGTCCCACTCGCGCTCGGTCCGCGCCTTCTCCCGCCGCGCCATCTCCCGCTCCCGCTCCGCCCACTGGTCCCGCTCCGGCAGCAGCGAGGGCGGGCCGGACGTCGTCCGCCGCCGGCCCGGTCCGGACGCCTGGTCCTCGGCGCCGGGCTTCTCGCCGGCCCCCGGGTTCTTGTGGAAGTCCAACTGGCGGGAAAAAGCAGTTATGGAGAGTCTGTGTGGACGGCTGAGGGATCGACAGCTTGGTGGTTGCTAAGCGACGGTGGCGTTACTATTTAGCAGCCACTTTCATCCATTCAGTTTTGAATATAAGTTATCATTCCACTCTTGTTAAGAAAGCGCTCTACAAATAAAGTTGGTGTAGGAAGTTCAGATCCAGGGGGACTCAGGGGGACTCAGGGGGACTCACCTCGTCTTGCTGGCAGAAGTCCACAGTCAGGACCTTCGGGTTGCTCTGAGGCCACTGGACCCCATGCAGGGCGGACCTGGTGGCCACCGCCTCATCTGGGCTGGAGTACTGCGGTACAACACGCAAATAACAGGCATGAGGAGGCGTGTGCATAGTGACGCACGCATTTCAACACATCCACATGTCAGGGTGAGGTCAGCTTCGAGTGACAGGAGACACGGGTCTGGTCACGCGTGTTCGAGGGCCCGCAGTCTCGGCTCTGGGGTCTGGTCACGCGTGTTCGAGGGCCCGCGGTCTCGGCTCTAGGGTCTGGTCACGCGTGTTCGAGGGCCCGCGGTCTCGGCTCTAGGGTCTGGTCACGCGTGTTCGAGGGCCCGCGGTCTCGACTCTGGGGTCCGGTCACGCGTGTTTGAGGGCCCGCGGTCTTGGCTCTGGGGTCCGGTCACGCGGTCTCGGCTCTAGGGTCGAGTATCGTGCGGTAAAACGACACTGGTACCTTTTCCTTACACCAGTTCTCTGCAGCGGTACCGGGTCCTCACAGCACCAGAACCATTAGGACAGCGGTACCGGGTCCTCACAGAACCAGAACCATTAGGACAGCGGTACCGGGTCCTCACAGAACCAGAACCATTAGGACAGCGGTACCGGGTCCTCACAGAACCAGAACCGTTAGGACCGCTCTTTAAAGACCAAACAACTGATTCACTTGTTGACATTCTTCCATTTTTAATGGTAACTGATTTGGTCAGATGAGAATCTCACGAAAAAGTAAAGACGTACAAAAGTCTTTACAACAAATACAACTGTAAAAAATAGAATAAAATAAATAATTTGATATAATAAATTATAACTTTAGGGGCTGTAGACCACTTCTCAACTTCTCCCACCCGAGTGTCTCCTCAGAGCCCAGCGACCACCGATACCCCGCGGAGGAGGAGGAGGAGGAGGAGGAGGAGGAGGAGGAGGAGGACCGTGAGTTAATTCATTCATTCAGTCCAGAATGGACACATGAACGCAGATACTAATTCTTTAGTACGCGTTGAGAACAGCGAAGCGGACCGCCTGGCGAGTCGGAGGTTTATTCAGTAGTTCACTAAAGCAGATAGAAGGAGCGGCGTCAGGTTGGCTTCACTTGGGTCGGCCCACCGCCGTCGCCCCTTATGATTATGTTGTGCAGAGTCAAGTTAAGAAATAAAATAAAATAATAATAATAATAATAATAATAATAATAAGTGTTTCACCACTTGGAGGTATTCCCCCCCCACACAAAGTCATGTTTTGTTTCAGTAAAGCCGTACTTTAGAGGAAGAGAGGAAAGTTCTCTGCAACGTTTCGGACCACAAGAGGGAGAGGATTGTGGCATTGGGTCCGGGTAGAACCGACCGCGTGGCCCCCGGTACCGCTCGGGCCTCAGGTCTCGGGCCTCAGGTCTCGGTACCCGACCGTACCGCTCGGGCCTCGGGTCTCGGTACCCGACCCTACTTGTGACTCATCTAGTCTCATATTCTGTCTTGGACAGACTAGCAGTAGGATCTAGTACTAAAACACCCATCGAGCGTGTGCGTGCGTGTGTGTGTGCGTGCGTGCGTGTGTGCGTACGTGTGTGCGTGCGTGCATGTGTGCGTGTGTGCATGTGTGCGTGCGTACGTGTGTGCGTGTGTGCATGTGTGCGTGCGTACGTGTGTGTGTGCAGACTCACGGTGACGTAGCAGTGAGACTTGATCTTGTCGATCCAGAAGCCGTCGTCCAGCAGGGTTCCCGTGCGGCACAGCAGCTCCTTCAGCTGGCCCAGCGTGAAGGGCCTCACCTGGACACAGCACAGGTGAGTGACCCTCAGGGTCAAAGGTCAGCCATGTTTCACTTGATTACACGCTAAACATGGAGGATGCCTGAAGACCGAGTGAAGTTTCATCGTGTTTGGAGCAGCCACTAACTCATTCATTCAAAGTCGATTAATCTAACCATAAATGTTTTGATTAATCGATTAATCGTTTAGTCTATAAAATGTCATGAATAAATTATAGCAAATGCTATCACAAGTGACCAGAGTCCAAAGTGACGTCTTAAAGTTGCTTTATCTGACACGCAGTCAGAAAAACTAAAGTATTCATTTTGTAATGATCCATGAACCAAACATTTGAATTTCTGAAGCGTCAGCAGCAAATGTTTGGTATTTGTACTTAATGACCCAAACGATTCGACGCTAAAAATGTGATTCGATTAATTTTCTGTCGATCGACTAACCGATTAATCAACTAATCGTCGCAGCCCTAATTGTTTTTTAGTAAATACGAGTCACTGCAATGTGCTATCACACACACACACACACACACACACACACACACACACACACACACACACACACACACACACACACACACACACACACACACACACACACACACACACACACACACACACACACACACACGGTTAGGAATTGGACGTCTTTCTCAAGGTCACCTTTCAACACGCTGGGAATCGAACCTGCGGCCAACCTGCCTGGAAAGAGCAGAGCATTACGTACCAGATTGGACACATGCACGATGCTGGACACCTGGCCGCGGGGGGGCGACGGCTGGCGGGCCGAGCGCACCGGGTCGTCGATGGTGATGGAGACGCCCGACCGCTGCTGGCTGATGGAGCGGCGGACCGGGGCGCCGCTGGGGGTCACTGGGGGGGGGGGGGGCGGATTCAGCACTGATGTTTGGACCCCAAACGGACATGTAGTCCCAAGACCCTTGAGCTGCCCATACGACTCTGACATTAACATTAGCTGGTTATAAATACAATAGCAGTATAGAACTGATCAGTTAACACATACTATGTTAATATAACCCTTTAACATAATCAATAACATAACATAATCAATAACATAATCAATAACAGGTTAATACTTCAGGATCGTGTGGAAGTATGGGGCATTAGACCTTTCCAAACCAAACCAGGTGGTGTCTGTGAACTGACGGCTTACCAGTGTTCATTTCCACATCAGGGCTAGTGGGCGTTGGCGACTGGGTTTCCATGGCGACAGAGACAGAGGCGTCTCTCTTCTCCTCCTGGGCTATCGTCCGGTCCTCATCTCCCTTCTGGACCACCTTCTGCTGAGGCTCCTCCCGTCGGCTCCTCTTGGTCTCCTTCTGCCCGTTCTCATGGCTCTCCACCGGCACCACCTGCAGGAGAAGGAGAACACGGTGACTTGGACTGAAGGACTGAAGTGAATCTCTGAATCTGAAGTACTCCGAAAGCCAGAAGCCGGCACCTGGGTGACGGTGCGTCGGATCTGGAGGTCCTGGTCGGGCTGCTCCCTCTCTTCCTCCTCCTCCTCGGCCCCGGAAAGGACGGCCTCTTCTGGGTGGAGGTCCACCACCGCCTCCTGGCCGGCGCACGGTTTAATGTCCGGGATCAGAGACTGGAGGAAAACCCGGAGGAGGACGTGTGTGAGGAGCTCACTCCCATTTAACAGATCCAAACACTGCAACTTCCTCCATGAAGTAATAATAATAATACATTGGACTTAAAGGGACTAAGATGAACATTAGCTCATGAGCTAACTCATTTACACTGATGTGAAAACTGAAATATTGATTAATGTGCACTGTCCCTGGTAAATACAATTTTCATTAGATATCTCAGACAATATAAAACTAGGAGGCTAAACGCAATAGATACGGAAAATGACACACACACACATACACACGTGTAGTGCCGAGGGGAGGGGAGGGGGTAAAGAAAACGGTGGGTTTGAGTTCAGTCTTGAATGTGGAGAGGGTTTGGAAGGGGAAGTCGTGTTGATGAATGCATGATAATGATTTCAGAATAAGGGGAACTGACCATACGTCAACGTCTATATAGTCCATGAAGGGGCAGGTTAGATACAGGTGATGAAGGGCAGGTAAGATACAGGTGATGAATGGGCAGGTAAGATACAGGTGATGAAGGGGCAGGTTAGATACAGGTGATGAATGGGCAGGTAAGCTACAGGTGATGAAGGGGCAGGTAAGATACAGGTGATGAAGGGACAGTAAGATACAGGTGATGAAGGGGCAGGTTAGATACAGGTGATGAAGGGGCAGGTAAGATACAGGTGATGAAGGGGCCGGTAAGATACAGGTGATGAAGAGGCAGGTAAGATACAGGTGATGAAGGGGCAGGTAAGATACAGGTGATGAAGGGGCAGGTAAGATACAGGTGATGAAGGGGCAGGTAAGATACAGGTGATGAAGGGGCAGGTAAGATACAGGTGATGAAGGGGCAGGTAAGATACAGGTGATGAAGGGGCAGGTAAGATACAGGTGATGAAGGGGCAGGTAAGATACAGGTGATGAAGGGGCAGGTAAGATACAGGTGATGAAGGGACAGGTAAGATACAGGTGATGAAGGGGCAGGTAAGATACAGGTGATGAAGGGGCAGGTAAGATACAGGTGATGAAGGGGCAGGTAAGATACAGGTGATGAAGGGGCAGGTAAGATACAGGTGATGAAGGGACAGGTAAGATACAGGTGATGAATGGGCAGGTAAGATACAGTTGATGAAGGGGCAGGTTAGATACAGGTGATGAAGGGGCCGGTAAGATACAGCTGATGAAGGGGCCGGTAAGATACAGGTGATGAAGGGGCAGGTAAGATACAGGTGATGAAGGGGCAGCTTAGATACAGGTGATGAAGGGGCAGGTAAGATACAGGTGATGAAGGGGCAGGTAAGATACAGGTGATGAAGGGGCAGGTTAGATACAGGTGATGAAGGGGCAGGTTAGATACAGGTGATGAATGGGCAGGTAAGATACAGGTGATGAAGGGGCAGGTAAGATACAGGTGATGAAGGGACAGGTTAGATACAGGTGATGAAGGGGCAGGTTAGATACAGATGATGAAGGGGCAGGTAAGATACAGGTGATGAAGGGGCAGGTAAGATACAGGTGATGAAGGGGCAGGTAAGATACAGGTGATGAAGGGGCAGGTTAGATACAGGTGATGAAGGGGCAGGTTAGATACAGATGATGAAGGGGCAGGTTAGATACAGGTGATGAAGGGGCAGGTAAGATACAGGTGATGAAGGGGCAGGTAAGATACAGACGATGAAGGGGCAGGTTAGATACAGGCGATGAAGGGGCAGGTAAGATACAGGTGATGAAGGGGCAGGTTAGATACAGATGATGAAGGGACAGGTTAGATACAGGTGATGAAGGGGCAGGTAAGATACAGGTGATGAAGGGGCAGGTAAGATACAGGTGATGAAGGGGCAGGTAAGATACAGGTGATGAAGGGGCAGGTTAGATACAGATGATGAAGGGACAGGTTAGATACAGGTGATGAAGGGGCAGGTAAGATACAGGTGATGAAGGGGGGCAGGTAAGATACAGATGATGAAGGGGCAGGTAAGATACAGGTGATGAAGGGGCAGGTAAGATACAGGTGATGAAGGGGCAGGTAAGATACAGGTGATGAAGGGACAGGTGATGAAGGGACAGGTAAGATACAGGTGATGAAGGGGCAGGTAATATACAGGTGATGAAGGGGCAGGTAATATACAGGTGATGAAGGGACAGGTTAGATACAGGTGATGAAGGGACAGGTTAGATACAGGTGATGAAGGGACAGGTTAGATACAGGTGATGAAGGGACAGGTAAGATACAGGTGATGAAGGGGCAGGTAAGATACAGGTGATGAAGGGGCAGGTAAGATACAGGTGATGAAGGGGCAGGTAAGATACAGGTGATGAAGGGACAGGTAAGATACAGGTGATGAAGGGACAGGTAATATACAGGTGATGAAGGGGCAGGTTAGATACAGGTGATGAAGGGGCAGGTAAGATACAGGTGATGAAGGGACAGGTAAGATACAGCTGATGAAGGGACAGGTAATATACAGGTAGGGCTCAAGGATGGCTGAAGGTAAACTGTGGACATGGGGGTTCAAACCCAGAACCTTTTGGCTAGGAGCTCAACCACTAGGCTATGCTGCTTATGCTTTACAATGTGTGTGAGAGAGTGAGTGAGTGAGTGAGTGAGTGAGTGAGTGAGAGAGAGAGAGAGAGAGAGATCTATATATATCTATATATAGATATATATTTATACCTTGAGTGACTCTGTGGTGATGCTGATGGAGGGTTTCTTCGCTGTGACCGCCGTGCTGGAGCCCCACCGCCTCTTGCGCCCGGCGCCAGACTCCCCGTCCCCGTCTGCTGGCGTGGGACCCGGGGACACTTTGCTGCCTGGGGGGGGCGGGGGGGGGGGCAAGCTTTAGTAACAGCATGGGAGGCAACAGTAGCATCAGAGGTGTGAGGGGGGGGGGGG
>JAOPHQ010005306.1:0-37082 GCA_030340625.1 Merluccius polli
ACTCAGTCCACATGGAGGGCGGCACTCAGTCCACATGGAGGGGGCGGGCACTCAGTCCACATAGAGCGTAACAGTGACCGCCCCTTTTTAACAGCTCCGGTGCCGGAAGTAAATTTCCCATGCATTTATCTCATCCACTTTTCGTATAATCCTTATAAAAAGAGTATTAAGACTTGAACCAAGCCAATCGTTCGTTGTGGTAGTCGTGACCATATTATTTTAATTCGGGATGAGTAGTTCCTCACTCGGTCAACAAAATAAAGTACCTTTGGCTTTTCTTCCGTTTTCCCAAATTCTTTTTATGCCCGAATCAAACATTGTACTGTTCTCTCTATGTGTTTTGCTCTTGCGTGAACACAGATTAAACAGCCAGCCAAACTCCTTATTCAAAAGCCAGGAAGAGAGCGGCTTGCTCCTTTATTATTTTCTCCCACATAAGTCAGCATTTCTGACTATTGAATTCGGTTGTAAAACTAGGAAACAAAGATACAAAAAAGTGTCTTAATAAACAGCCATGTAAATATCAGTATAAGCGTATTAACTGCTTAATATTAACTCACAGGTATTAGCACAGCAGGCTAGAAAACAATGCAACTTAACAGGTAAGTATACGTTACTGTCGCATAAGCTACGTCCATTATACTGTTACTTTTATACACAAAATACCCATAAAAGATATTAACACATCTTATCAAACCTGTAAATATGTAATTTGTGTAACACTTACAACCATTGCTTTCTGAGAGATTAACTGCATTGATGCGGCCGTGCGGCGATCTACACACGTTTCACCTTGTGTTTATGTTTTTACTTCCTACTTCCGGTCGGGAGATTATCAAAATAAAGGCGCCGGAAATACAGATAAAGATAGAAAAACAGTGAATTAACATTTCAATGTCATTTTAAATGTCGTTTAAACATATTAAACATATTAAACATATTCAGGGCAGAACACTCCCCCGTCTGGCATTTACTGATGCCACTTAAGACTTAATTGTCCTGATTTGACCTCTGGCTTTCCTTTGCTAGGAGTAAGGACCACCTCAGTGATAGGCCTTAAGAATGTCTTTATTTTGTCATGTGATGTTGTCCTGACCTCAACTTTGCGGGACTTTCCCATCACTGCTTGGACTGGTAGTTGTGACCAGACCCATAGGCCACCTCGTTGCGGGGGGAATCACTCTGTTTAAGTAGCACAATGTCTCCGACTTCGAGGTTGCGACATGCTGTGTGCCACTTACGCCTTGGCTGGAGGGTGTGGAGGTATTCAGTTCTCCATCGACTCCAAAACTCATTAGCAAGTGCCTGCACCTGTCTCCACTGACACTTGAAAAGATCCTTGTCCCCAAAGCTGCCGTGTGGAGGAGACACACCTGGTTTTTGGGTTAAGAGCATAGCAGGGGTCAGCAGCATTGGAGAGGAGGGATCGGAGGAGACCGGGACTAAAGGTCTGGCGTTGATTATAGCACACACCTCTGCCATTAAAGTACAGAGCACATCATGAGTCAGGTGAGTATGCTTGGTTCGCAGCAACATGGAATCAAGTATCCTCCGGGTCACGCCAATCATGCGCTCCCACACCCCTCCCATGTGGGATGCGTGCGGGGGGTTGAATTCCCATGTGCAACCATTCTCATGTAGGTACTTCAAAGTGCTGGTTTGCTTTGGATCATCCGGTCTCATGCCCAGTTCAGAACTGGCTCCGATAAAGTTTCTCAGCTGCTTCGCTGGCCCTCTTAAAGCAAAAAACCTTCGGAGGGCATTAATGCAGCTGGCTGTATCCATCGAGTCTATGACTTCTATATGCACAGCTCGGGTACTCATGCATGTAAAAAGTATGGCCCAGCGCTTACTCTGAGCTGCACCACCTCTGGTGCGTCGGGTGAGAACCTCCCAGGGGCCGAAAACGTCTAGTCCTACATAGGTGAATGGCGCTGATGAGCTCAGGCGCTCTGGAGGAAGGTCGGCCATCTTTTGGACCTCAAGTCTTCCCCTCAGCTTGCGGCAGGTGACACAACGATGAAGGACTGAACTTATCAGCCTCTTGCCAGCAACAATCCACAGGCCTGCAGCCCTGATTGCACCCTCGGTGAATTGTCGCCCTTGGTGTTCAACTTTCATGTGGTAATGATTTACCAGTAGTGTTGTGACATGACTTTGTTTCGGGAGAATGATTGGATTTCTCACCTCTGGACTGATTGATGCGTGTCTCAGACGTCCTCCGATCCGTAAGAGGCCATCATTCATGGAAGGATCGAGGTTCAGGATTGCACTTGTTCTTGAAATTTCTCTGTCTACTTGCAGTGCAATGTACTCTTCTGGATAAGCATCTCTTTGCACAGACGTAAGTATGAACCGCTTGGCTGCTGTCAACTCTTCTGGAGTACGAAGTCTGCCGCATCGATGCCATCCCTTACATGTAGCTGGTGAGTCAGATCTGAATGAACGAGTTTGATGGATCAAGAAGGAAACTGCCCTCAGCAAAGACCCCCAAGTGGAGAAGCGTTGGAAACGTCCTGAGGTAAGTTTACATTCACTAATGCAGGTAGCAAGGGTGGTCAGTTGAGGCCTCACATCTGCATCTGTTTCGGGATCCACCAACTTAAAGGTCTCCTGTGTTTCAGCCAGAAGCGGTTTGTGAAGGAACTCTGGCCCTGTAAA
The DNA here is from genome assembly GCA_030340625.1 of Merluccius polli. Taxonomy (NCBI): domain Eukaryota; kingdom Metazoa; phylum Chordata; class Actinopteri; order Gadiformes; family Merlucciidae; genus Merluccius; species Merluccius polli. Next base: position 2,662 of record JAOPHQ010005306.1, read on the forward strand.
CCACATGCTGCTGGTGAGTTGAGACGCTGGAACAGATCTAGTGGCCAGGTCAGCTGGATTTTGACCTGTAGGCACATAATGCCACTGTTGAGGGGAAGTTGTCTTGCGTATACGGTGAACACGGTTGTGTACATACACAAAGAATCGCTTTGACTCATTGTATATATAACCAAGAACAACTTTACTGTCACAATAGAACCTTACTGCATCTGGTTTGTGGTCAAGCTCGTCGAGGATCAGTTCAGCCATCTCGACAGCCAGCACAGCTCCACACAGTTCGAGGCGAGGGATGGTGGGCTCAGGTTGAGAAGCCAGCTTAGCTTTTCCAAGCACAAAGCCAACTCGACACTGTCCATCTGTCATGACAACTCTGAGATAAGCTACTGCCCCTATTGCCCAGTTTGAAGCATCAGAAAAGAGACATAACTCTGTGTACGTGGCACTGGAGAGAGACTGCGGTATGTATGAGCGGGGAAGATGGAGGGCACTCAGGTCCTTTAATGATTCTTTCCATGTTTCCCATTTGTTTAACTTGTCTGCAGGAAGTTCGGTGTCCCACTCGTGAATGTCGGCAGAAAGTTCTCTGAGCAAAGCTCGCCCTTTGATGGTCACTGGCGCAACAAAGCCCAATGGGTCGAAGAGGCTATTGACGGTGGATAGCACTCCCCGGCGGGTGAATGGCTTGTCGTTGACTGCCACTTTGAATGTGAAGGTGTCAAAGTCTATGTTCCAGCACAAACCGAGACTTCTTTGCACTGGAAGCTCTTCTTTGTCGAGGCCCAGGTCTCTCAGGTCTGCAGCCAGGTCGTCAGGTGTGAAGGCTTGCATCACTGTGACACTGTTAGAGGCGATTTTATGCAGTTTCAGATTTGATTCTGCCAGCGAAGCTTGAGTGCGCTTGAGCAGATCAATGGCTTCAGTCTCAGATGGGAGGGAGATGAGCCCATCATCCACATAGAAGTGTCGCTCAACAAAGTGGCGAGAGTCAGAGCCATACTTTTGTTCGCCTTCTTGGGCAGCTCTCCGGAGACCGTATATCGCGACTGCCGGTGAAGGGCTGTTCCCGAACACATGTACTCGCATCCTGAACTCCTTCACTTCCTTATTTAGATCATTATCGTTGTGCCAGAGGAATCTTAAGTAGTCTCTGTGGTCTTCTCTCACCAAGAATCCATAGAACATTTGTTGGATGTCAGCAGTCAGTGCAATAAGCTCCTTTCTGAATCTGAGCAGCACTCCCAGGAGCGAGTTATTTAAGTCAGGGCCTGAAAGCAGGACATTGTTAAGAGAGATGCCATCTTCTTGTGCGCTCGAATCAAATACTACTCGTATCTGACCCGGCTTTTGGGGATGGTACACTCCGAAAATGGGTAAGTACCAGCACTCTGCACTCTCAGGAAGAAGGGGAGCTTCTTCAGCATGTCCGTTTACAAAAAGCTTCTCCATAAAGGCAACAAACTGTTCTTTCATTTCAGGATTTTTGCTCAGTGTACGCCGCAAGGAGTGGAGACGGGATAGGGCTTGAGCACGGTTATTAGGAAGGCGTGGCCTGGGGGACCTGAAAGGTAGGGGAGCAGTCCAGCTGTTCTTTTCATCTCTGTGGAACTCCTTTTCCATGACCTTCAGAAACGTTTCATCCTCAAAAGACAAGGCAGGTTTGTCATCATTCTCTGTTCTCATGAACACACTGCATCCAAGTTTGTCTTGAGCTGCCACACCATTGTCAGAACAGCTGGAGAGGTGAGTAGAGGTACCGAGTCTGTGCTCCCCGCCGTAACTCACTTTTTCTTTGACGCTGATGTGTTTCTGACATGGCATCAGATAGGATGGACGTCCGTTCTGCAGGACGTTGGTCTTAAATACGGCTACAGTGGGTTTGTGAGCACTATCAATACAAACTTCCCCCACTATAACCCACCCTAAATCCAAACGCTGGGCAAAAGGTGCATCGTGGGGCCCACTGATTTGCTGCCTCACCTTGTGGACACGTATGATATCCCTCCCCAGTAAGATCAGGATCTGCGCCTCAGGATCTGGCTCTGGGATGTAAGGCGCCACAGGTCTCAGGTGAGTGTGGGAAAGAGCGACCTCTGGTGAGGGGATTTCTGATCGATTGCTCGTAATCTCATTACATTCAATGAGTGGAGGTAAGTCTAAACACACTTCACCATTTATTGCTTGTACCTGGAAACCGACTGCCTTCCTTCCAGTCATTTCAACAGTGCCGGCGCATGTTCTCATCAGGTAGGGTGAAGCGTTGCCTTGGATACCAAAGTGCTGGAAAAACTCAGCTCTAGCCAGCGAGCGATTGCTTTGGTCGTCAAGGATGGCGTACATCTTGACTGAGCGTTCCTTTTGTCCTTGTGGGAAAACTTGAACCAAGCATATCTTTGCACAAGATCGTGCTGGGAGGCCTTCGCCGCAGACTTCAGTACACCTTGACGTAACCTCTGAAGGTGTGTTGTTTTGCTGCTCTGTGTCTGGCTCAGTCACAGATGACACTGCTGGTGAGAGGTGTATGTCTGGATGCATGGCTGTGCAGTGTCGATCACTCTCACACTCGAAGCATTTCAGCTTCACAGAACAGTCTTTGGCCATGTGAGTAGCCGAACAGCACCTAAAACATCGTCTGTGATCTCTTAGCAATCCTTTGCGTTCTGTCAGCGGCTTCATTTTAAAGGCTCTGCACTTTTCCAGAGGATGAGCTTTATTGTGAAGTGGGCAGTATTTAGCTGGATCACCACTGTGTTTATTCTCCATCTCTGTTCTATACATTGAGCTTGGACCTGCTGCTGCTGACAAGTCTGTCTTGTGGACGGCTATAGTTGTTCTCACACCATCATGCTTTGCTATGGGCCTGTCATTACGGAAAGGAGTGCGGCTGTTGTTCATCACAACAAAGCTGGGGTCATTTCTAGCTTTTGCCTCACCGTTGACAAAGTCAGCAAAGAAGGAGAATGGAGGATAACTTACAGCACAACGTTCTTTATATCTTGACCCAGTAGACAGCCATTTTTCTTGCAGGTTTATTGGCAGCTTTTCGACGATGGGGTTAATGCCCCGAGGTGTGTCAAGGTAACTGAGTCCAGGTAAGTACCCATCATCTTTGGCTGAGAGCAGCTCCATGAGCAGGTCACTAAGTTCTCTTAGTTTAATGTTCTCCCTTGAAGTGAGACGAGGAAAATTGTCCAACCGCTTGAATAGAGCGCTCTCTATCACTTCAGGGGTGGCGTAGCACTCTGAGCCTTGTCCAAGACATCTGAAGTGCGGCTTCAGGGTTAGTGACATGTACCGCTCGCATTCTTTTAATGTGCTCAGATGATTCCTTTCCTAGCCATTTTACCAGGAGATCTAGCTCTTCACTAGCTGTTAGGTCTAAGTCTTGAGTGGCGTTAAGGAAGGAGGACTGCCACGCTCTGAAACTCTCAGGCTGGTCATCAAACTTGGTAAGACCGGTAGTTACTAACTCTCTGCATGCCAGATATTTAGCAAAGTCTATCATGTTAGCAGCTGGAGCGATAGCAGAAGCCTTTGTGTGCATTGGTGTTGTGGGTGAACCATCATGACGGTGGATGGGACTTAACTCAGGGGCTTCCCGCGTTGTAAGTGGCTGTGTCTTTTTTATATAGGGAGAGGGCAGTGTGTTTGGGGCAGGCGTGTTAGGACTGAAGCTGGTCTGAGCTTGATGGTCCAGATATGCCTCTGTTCGCTGTTTAATTACCTGTGATGAGACGTCACTCCTGATGACACTGCCTATGTCCTCATATTCGAATCGTGCTGCAGCTTCTAAAATCTCAGCCTCTGCATTAGCAGCAGCAGCTGCTTTTTCAAGTCCCAGTGCTTCTAGATCCGCTTCTAGTGTAGCTTTTTCCAAATCCAATTTGGCTCTTTGCTTTTTCAATTCCAGCTCTTTTTGTCCGTATGTGACTCTGGTGCGTGCAGCTTCAGCTGCGGCTCTGGCCTTAGCAGCGGCGCTAGCCACTGAATGCTTGGAGGAAGACGTGCGCTTTGAGCTGGCTACTGACACTGTCTTTTCATCCATCTGCGTTGTCTGGGCTTCCATAACTGCAGCAGGTGGCTCCCTCTGATGATATGGTTTTTTACTGTACTGTTCTCTCTATGTGTTTTGCTCTTGCGTGAACACAGATTAAACAGCCAGCCAAACTCCTTATTCAAAAGCCAGGAAGAGAGCGGCTTGCTCCTTTATTATTTTCTCCCACATAAGTCAGCATTTCTGACTTATTGAATTCGGTGTAAAACTAGGAAACAAAGATACAAAAAAGTGTCTTAATAAACAGCCATGTAAATATCAGTATAAGCGTATTAACTGCTTAATATTAACTCACAGGTATTAGCACAGCAGGCTAGAAAACAATGCAACTTAACAGGTAAGTATACGTTACTGTCGCATAAGCTACGTCATTATACTGTTACTTTTATACACAAAATACCCATAAAAGATATTAACAGATCTTATCAAACCTGTAAATATGTAATTTGTGTAACACTTACAACCATTGCTTTCTGAGAGATTAACTGCATTGATGCGGCCGTGCGGCGATCTACACACGTTTCACCTTGTGTTTACGTTTTTACTTCCTACTTCCGGTCGGGAGATTATCAAAATAAAGGCGCCGGAAATACAGATAAAGATAGAAAAACAGTGAATTAACATTTCAATGTCATTTTAAATGTCGTTTAAACATATTAAACATATTAAACATATTCAGGGCAGAACAAACATAATATGGTCACGACTACCACAACGAACGATCGGCTTGGTTAAAGGCTTAATACTCTTTTTATAAGGATTATACGAAAAGTGGACGAGATAAATGCATGGGAAATTTACTTCCGGCACCGGAGCTGTTAAAAAGGGGCGGTCACTGTTACGCTCTATTGAGGACTGGTCAAACAGCATCTTTCTTCTTTCGTTTCTGATCTGAAATAGGGGTTATGCGCAACATACTTCTGCATTCTGCGAAACAGGTCTCATCATATCCAGTTCAGGGCCCAGTTTCCCGAAAACGTCGTTACCCTAAGTGGTTCGTTAAGTTCGTCGTACGACCATCAGACAGTTTTCACACCATTTCCCGAAAGCATCGTTGCGTAACGACCGTCGTTAAGACGCTCGTAGCGAACGAGAGCTCCAGGGGTACTCGTAGCGCGTTACGAGTGTCGTTAACACATCCAATACCACTGAATGTCCAGCTGGTGACGCTAAAGTTACGATAGGCTATACAGCTTAGTCTATGTTACACCATGGCCTGGGTGAATACTCGATTCTGATTGGCTGAAGATTATAGAGCGGAGCTCTATAATCTTATCTTTGATGTACACCTAGAAAAGACGTTGACGCTATGAAGACGCTATGGCCACGTTGCTTGGCAACGCCTGCATACGGGAGATATGAAATAGTCCGCGCGACTTATAAAAATAAAAAAACCCTCACGATTTTAACTCTAAAACACATTAAAGTATTATTAATTGATTAAATATTAACAGAAATGAATGGACGACGCGGAGGCGTGAACCGCGGAGGACGGTTCTGTTAATGGACACCTCGAAGGGCATTATCCCGCTTATACCATGGTCACTTACGAAATAAATAAATATTTAATCAATTAATAATACTTGAATGTGTTTTAGAGTTAAAATCGTGAGTTTTTTTTTTTTTTTACAAGTCGAGCAGACTATTTAATATCTCCCGTATGCAGGCGTGGCCAAGCAACGTGGCCATAGCGTCTTCATAGCGTCAACGCCTTAGGTGTACTTTTCAACCTACACCCTCCAGCCAATCAGAATCGAGTATTCACCCAGACCACGGTATAATATGTATTTCAGCACCGTGTCAGTGGACAGGTACAAGGCTACGATCGATCGTTAGATCTGTGCACGCGCGTTCATGTTAAGAGGAGTTTCGGGAAACGCACGGAAAAAAATAACGATCGTTCGAAAGATGATTCGTAAGAAGCATCGTAAGATGGATCGTACATCGTTATCGGGAAACTGGGCCCAGGTCCGCTGTACCGCGCTCACATTATTTTATTTATTAATCCACACTTCCAGACCGTCACCGGGGCTTCAGAGTAATGTGTCCGAGGAGAGCAGCCCTCTCCCGGACTCACTCGATTGCTTTTACCGCTGTTTTTTTTTTTTTTTCATCCATCTTTTGAGCTTTCAGAAAGCAGGAAGAGAAGACGGGAGGAAGAAAAGCTACAGGTACGTGTCATATATTGTAATGTGTGATGTTGTCTTCAAGCAATTGTGAAAGACTATAATCTTACCACCCTCCCACCACTAATACATTTCAGGATAAAGATCTCTGCACAAAAAGGGCTAGAGTTGCTCCAACAGCATCCAGCTCTGAAGGATCAGGTAATGTATAGACTGTTAATCCAGGTGAATCCATGTAGGCCTACACATATTCAGAGTATTTGTGAGATATGATTGATTATATAGGCTTCTACTTCCAAATTAAGTTGTACACATATCTCCATCAATATACAAGTTATAGCCTACTCCATGGCTGATCTATTGCACTACTAGGGCCTACTTTTATTATTCCATTGAATTAGCCTACTCAACATTACAGACAACAATCTGTTTTATTTCCAGACAAAACTGAAGACCAGGAACTGGAACCTGGGAACCTGGTATGTAATATGTGTGTAATGCTGGAGGTTGTATGTATAGCCAGATGAAATAGTTCTGATGACTAGTTGAATAGTGTTTTTTTATCACTGAAAACTCATCAGTAGTAGTAGCCTTTGTTTGCATACCATTTTGTGTTTTTGGGAGAGTAGGGTGTCAAGTACAGACACAAATTATTTTTCTTTCTTCTTCAAGGAAGATGATGTTGTCCTGAAGGACACAATTCAGGCAGCAACATGGTGCCAGTTACAGTCCTTCAAGGACAGCGTTTCTCTCCCAGAGGTCATTGGGATGGAAGGTTGGGAGCAGATGGCAGCATCAACAGAGCGCAAATCCGATGACGGCGGGGATGAGGAAAAAACGTGTAAAAAAATTAAACCATTCCAATTCTCATTCAGATTACATACTGACTATGAACTGTTCTGTGTGGAGATGATGGACAGGAGAAACCTGAAGGTGTTTGCCTCTTTTGAGTCAAACACCTCTGTCGCGCCACACGACTCCAATGTAGTCTGATGATGCAGCATAATGGCGGCGCTTGGCAGCTATGGCGGCGGTGACGGCGATGTCGGGCGACAGAGCGTGAAACGAGAGTGGCGTCCACCTCACTGAGGAAGGCGTCAGTGTGTTCCCCCCCACCCCCGTTGAGACAGTTTGTTCTTTGTTTGTTCTACTCTTTATTGATTTATTTTTTATGTTAATAGTTTACAATCTATTTTTTGTAGTTATTTTTTAATTGTTTTGTTGAATAAAAAGACTGTTGCTAGTGCTCCTGTGATTGGTGTAACTTAATGTGCTTCACACATGTAGCTTTTCATTATGTCTGTTGAGGTACATTTTTTGCCCTTAGATGTGGTCACTTCGTTATTCCTCATATTACATCTGTTAAGGTCATACCTTGGGGTCCCAGTCTTCATAGTTCCCCAAATCTTATTTTGGCTCTTACTTAGGTCATAGGCAGCTGGGCCTGTAACTCTCACAGACAGACGGGTACAGGAGTTCGCACACGTTGCATTGTTTACAGGCAAGGGTGGATTACCGCACGGGCACACCGGGCACATGCCCAAGGGCGGTGGGGGGCCAGAGCCAGAGCTTCTGTGGGAAGTCGCTGTTAGTAACTTTTAATGTTGCATTGTCGAAGCAATCAGTAGAGAAATACAAAAATTCAAGTGAAAACAGCAATAGTAGGCCTATTAATACTGAGTAAAAAAGAAAAAGATCACTAGGGGGCACTATTTCAGTTTGTGAATTTGAGACAGGTCACGAACAAGGCACTGTGATTTAAACATGGAGCAACGGCGAACGGTTGTAACGTGAACTCTAAGTGGAACCTTAATAGGTCCATGAGTATGGCGTCAGATTAGTGCCAAAATGCACTCGCGTGATAAAACATGCAGTCGGGCGTATTATATTATTTCACACGCGTAGTTATTACCCGCGAGCGCGCAAATTCTCTCTGCGCGCTCGCGCACACTCAGAGCGCTTCTCCCCGAGAGAGGAAATTGAGAGCGAGCGAGTAACTCGGGGACTCGACAGCATTTCGTCGTTGCTCTCACATCGGACAGCCTCTCGCAGCTCACGTTCTGCTCGCTCGAAAGGAATAGTTTTGGCACTTTGGGGGAGGGAACCCAGGCAGGGCGGGCTCTCCTGTGATTGGCCGTTTCCGAGGAGCGATATTTGATTGACAGCCTTGCTTTCTGGGGGGGGGGGGGGGGGCTGTGAGGATGTCATCGTGCGCGCCTATCGCATGATTTAGACTTGACGGTTTCGGTTGAGTATGTTGGGATTTTTTCGGTCGCAATTGGTTTGCACATTTTTAAAAGTGGTGGGGACAAAATTCAAGTTATAAATAGTGGTGGGGACATGTCCCCCCCGTAATCTACGCCTATGGCTGCCGCCGGTATGAATAGTTTTGATGGCAGGCGAGTATTTCGCATTTTCGTGTTGTTTATTCCTCACGCCCCCGGTGTGTAAAGCAGGCTGGTCCACTCGGCGGTGGTGCTTTTAGCTTAAACAAATAATAGTTTAAAACCTCATAAAGAGAGAAGAGAGGCATAAATACGTTTTTTCATCAGAGCTTTTAGTAAAAGTGTTTACTGTGTGACTGTGGTTGATGGTTTTTAACCTTCAGATGGCCGCAAACGCATCAATGTTTAAAACATCAAAACACTAATTTTTCAGTTGGCTGTCACCAACAGATCATTGAATACATTTTGACAATTTTGCCAAAATCTCTCATTAATAGTAAAATGACATTACCAGTAATTCCAGTCTAATCAGTTTTTAAAAGCATGGAAGCTTGTTTATGGTGGTGGGGGGTGAATTAAAACACACACACGCAAGCACGTGCACACTTTGCATGTGCTTGATGTGTGCTTGGGATAGCTAGCAGACATGTCTGTATACCTGTTTGGTCGGTACATAATGTTGTGTAACTGTAATACGCCCAAAAAACCTACCTTGATTGCATGACTCCAACAATTTAACATCACATCATAAACCTAATCATTTCAGACTCCAACCATCTCCGTCTTTTATTTAAATTATCTTATGAACCTTCTCTACAAGAACCCCCCCCCCCCCCTTCAAAATAAAAACAAACCATCTAGTTCTCCATCCTGGGGTATTGTAGCGTTAGTCCAACGCCTCTACCAGCACCATCTAGTCTCCAGTCTCCATCCAGCCTACTCATCTTCCTGAGAAATCACCAGAGCGAGGCGGTAGCCATGATGCTGCAGACATGCTCGTTGAGCTGCACGTAAAATGATTAAAAATATGAATGAATCAATGAATGACATTACTTACTGAATAATGATTGAGACGTGTATACGCAGGAGTATACTGGCCAGCCGCCACGGACTGGCTGTCTTCATTGTAATACATCTCACAATAATAATAATCACAATCACATTTTTATTTTATTTTTTACTTTATTGACTCAAGTCTTACAGAGTCTTACAGACTCAAGTCTTACAGACTTGAGTCAGACTTGAGAGACTTTGTGAGCTGTAAGACCACAGTCCCATTACAGAATATATATACTTTGTTGATTCATTGATGAATGACAAAAAAATCTAAATGGATATATCAGTGATTGTGATCAAAACCCAAATATAGAAGACCGCTAACTGATTAGTTTATATATTTTTATAAGTGCAGATATTTCATTTTGCATTTCACCGACTTCATTGATGCATGATCTGCTCAACCGTTAGCTTTAAGTGCGGCGTGATGGTGTCTGACATTGAAGCCTCGATGACAATATCTCCATGTTTAAAGGTACGACGACCGTTTCTGGCTTTCTCTCTCAGAAAACAACACGGAGTTTTGTAGTACATCCTCTCGTACATATCATAATCACATTCTGTGCAGCTGTCGAAAACCCCCACGGCAAACCAGTTGTCGTAGAGGTTGAAGTCATACGGCACGGAAAACATGACAGCAATTTTCCAAGGGGTCTCCGACCCGCTGTTGACCAGGTCGTACGTGAAGACGCCAACGGCGCCTGTTGCTGTCCACGGTGTCTTGGTGAAGCCGGCTTTGCCCGTGGTTGCCACTTCGATGTCAGTTGGCAATGGCGTGGCAACGCCTCCACTGATTTTGTGCGTCCTAATGATGAAATCATGATAATAATGAATAATATTATTATGAATAATAATTGTTATAAATAATAATTATATCATCATTATCTTCATACATTATGTATTTTATGAGGATAATGGTGATATTATTATTACTCATAATTAATCGTAATAACATTATTCATTATAATAGTGTGAAATGGAGTGTGGATGAGTCTGTCTTGCGTGGAGCAAGGCTCACTCAACTCAGTAGACTTAACGCATCAACTCTTGATCTTTATTTAAATGTCTGCAAGTCTTTGCACTGAACAAGGTAGGTCATAGGATAAACATGTCTATCTTTGTTCATGGTTATTGATTGAGAACAATCAACTGACAGGCTAGGCTGTAAAACGATCATCCACTACTGATACCATGTCATTTTGTCATGGCATCAGTAATACCTAAATATTTCAAATGGAAAATATGGTAAACACACACATATGATGATGCCTACATTTGCCAAGCACCAAATTAAATACAGTTGGTCATGTGTCATTTATAGAGCATGCCATACCTGGGGTTTTTAAGACAATAGGACTTGGTAGCATTTTTAATCTCAACGCTGCACTTGCGATGGGTGTTACCCATTCCTTCGCATTCACAGAGGCAGCTACGGTAAACTTGATGGATGACGACCTACTGTGGCACACTTCCACAGAGACAAACAAAATCATTCAATATGAAGAAAATAAATAATACATACTGTTAGATCCGTCAACCAAACCACCTCGCGAGAGGCGGCTTTATTCTAAGTATTTTGGTCATGCTTCATACCTCTCTCCTCTGGGGCGGTAGTGCCAGTCGCAGGGGAACAAGAGGAAAACCTTATCTTGTTCTGTGTTAGATGTCGTATAGTTCGATTGTCTATTCGTTTGGTCCGCAGCTGGAAGCTTTCATAGACCCTCGGGGCTATGGGAGGAGCCCCCTTCCTGTGGACGGGCGGATGATACTTATGCTATCATTTGCTATATCATCTGCTTCTTAGCTGTGTCCTCACATGAACCAAGCTGATGTATAGATGACTTTGCAGTTCTGGCATACATATCTAACCGTTTACCCAGGGCCGTGCACAGACATTTTGGGGGGCAAGGGCTCAAGTTAAAAAAAAAGGACCCTCACCCCACCCCAATGTTGCCACACCGCCGATAATCACACAATATGTTCATAACATGGCACCTGTTTAAATTCTACTTAAACACATTAATCCACAAAGAAACCACAGAGTTAATGTAGTCATGCAGTCAGTCAGTGTAAGTAATGCAGTCAGTCATTTACCTTTCATAATGATCAGATTGTAGATCAGCAGTCCTACTCTGACCTGCTGGATACATAAATCCCTGAATTTGGGGTTTCAAAACGTCCTTCTGTTTTCATGTTCTGTATTATTTTGTTACACTGCATATATTTTTTTAATAAGACATGGCCTACGGTGCAACTACTGAACTACAGTTTGATTTTAGCAACATGTTTTTGAGCATCACACTGAGAGGAACTGTATTTAATTATAGTTAAACACACACACACACACACACACAGCGACATGCACAAACAATCACGATTTTAGAAAACTGGCTATGAAGAAAAAGGGGTGACTCATCACTTAACTACCAAAACTATGCAAAACGTAAAAAACCTGCTTCAGAAATTAATTGCATATTTGAAAGTCTGTCCATAACAGAGATAACGTTGTTTTAATGATAATTAGACTAGCTTGGTCGCGAGTACGGAGGCTAAATGACACAATTACAACGTGAAGGTGGCAGGTCCTACTAACCTACTTCATAGTTTTTTAACGGATTTATATAATATTAAAAGTAGGCCTAAGTGTTATTTAATCGTGGTTTTATCGTGAAAACTGTGCCTACCTGAGTGACGTCATTTACCGTAACAGAACTGGGGTTGCGGTGCGTTCATGACCAGTTCGGAATGTCGGAATTTGGGGACGTTGATTGGAGACTAAACCATTTGAGTGGGTGGGAGGTACTTTTTAAATTGATAAGGTGTATTTATTCGTGGATACGAATAAATTACACCCACACACACACACACACACACACACACATAGAGTAACGCTAGGAGTTAGTATATACTATGCCCCCATGAATGTGATGTGATTATTATTGTTGCAAAGCCTGGTTCAGGTTAAATCCTCTGTAAAACATGAATGAATACAGCAAAAGAAAAACATTTAACTTTATTTTATTGTCTGGTTTGATAGTCAGACAACTGAAAAATAACAGATATAAATCTATGAATAAATAATAATTAATTTAAAAAGCCACAGTGAGTGTTTTCACACATACTGGTGGGTATACAGTGATGTGTCGTTTCGTTTGTTTTCACTCTGGTCCAAACGCCGCACCACTGGCAGGGCTTCATGTTATATTTCATGAGAATGTATTGATTGAGAAAGGTTTTTGATATTGTTAACGTTATTAACATTATTAACGTTGTTACCGTTGTTAACGTTATTTACGTTATTTACGTTGTTACGTTATTTATGTAATTTACGTAAATTACGTAAATTGTGTAAATAACTTACGTAATTTACGTAAGTTACGTAAATTGCGTAAGTTACGTTATTTACGTAACTTACGCAAATTACGTAAGTTATGTACGTAACTTACGTAAATTGTGTAACTTACGTAAATTACGTAACTTACGCAAATTACGTAAGTTATTTACACAATTTACGTAATTTGCGTAAGTTACGTTATTTACGTAATTTACGTAAATAACGTAACTTACACAAATTACGTAAGTTATTTACACAATTTACGCAATTTACGTAAATTACGTAAATTGCGTAACGGTAACACTTTACAATAACCATAGTTTATAAATGGTAAATAGACCATTTATAAATGGTTAATAGACCATTTATAAATGGTAAACATATAGTTTACTAATGTTAAATCATCATTTATAAACAGCTTATAGACCAATTATAAATGGTAAATAGACAATTTATAAAGGTAAACAGATAGTTTACTCATGTTCAACCATCATTTATAAACAGCATATAGACCAATTATAAATGGTAAATAGACCATTTATAAATGGTTAATAGACCATTTATAAAAAATAAACAGATAGTTTATTAATATTTAACCATAATTTATAATTGGCAAACAGATAGTTTATTTATGTAAGTTAATAGTTAATTTACCATTAACAAGCAATTAAATTATGATTAATAATGTTTATTAATTATTAAGGGACTATTTATTAAATGTTTATATAGAGTTCAAATATTGGTTGCAAAACATGTATAAAGATTAAAATGTGTGTAAGTAGCACATTGTAAATGGTTAATAATTGGTTTATAAACCATCTATAAACATTACTTCGATGGTTATTGTAAAGTTGCAACATACTTTGTAAATGATTAATAATTGGTTTATAAACCATCTATAAACATTACTTAGATGGTTATTGTAAAGTTGCAACATATGTTCGTAATACTTTGTAAATGATTAATAATTGGTTTATAAACCACCTATAGAAAGAAAGAGAAAGAATAGAAAGAGAGAGACAACAGATTATCAATAAAACCTTTATTACAAAACTGCAGTAGCCACCACATTATTTTAAAAATATTTAGTGCATGATAAAGGTACAACCTGGACTTCAGATGCCCCCCCCCCCCCCCCCCCTCCCTCCCTCCTGTCAGGTCGGGCTGAGAAAGGATGTTAGCAGTTAGCTGGAGGCTGCGTTTCATCTGCTGTCAGTGAAACAGCTTTGGTCACATTAAAGGGATAGTTCACCCAAAATTGAAATTTCACTCATTATCTACTCACCCTCATGTCGACTAAGGGCTGGGAGAAGTTTCAGAGTCCTCCGTGGCTTCTCTGAGTTACAGGGGGGAGTTATAGACCCCCTGTAACTGAGGGGACTGTAGGGGGAGTTACAGACCCCCTAACTGTGCGTTCACACCAAAAGCGCACAAAGAGGAATCCTCCTTGTCCACTCCACCTAAGTCGCTTTTGTCGCTTTTGCCACCCTTCAGAATGTTCGTTCTTGCTTTTTTTTTAATTTAAAGGGCCCGCACGCCACACGCGCTAAACACCACCACGCAACTACTGCTGTAGCACAGCCCATTTACCGACATCGTTGATCACGGAAAGTTACTTGATGGAAAGTTACTTGATAAAGTCATTAAAAACAGAATTACCTCCGATTAGGCTGGAGAGTGTAGGTTAAAAAGTGTTTATTTACACCATCTTTTACACAAGACGTTGACGCTATGAAGACGCTATGGCCACGTTGCTTGGCAACGCCTGCATACGGGAGATATTAAATAGTCTGCTTGACTTGTAAAAATAAAAAAAAACCTCACGATTTCAACATACATATTTTATTTCATTCTTTCGTAAGTGACCATGGTACTTCGCGGAAGCAACCGTCCGACGCGAACGCCTCCGCGTCGTCCATTCATTTCTGTTAATGGACACCTCGTCGGGTTACTCCCCAATCTTATTTACGGAAATGATCATCCCAAATAAACACCGATTTTGCCAAATGTAATGTTGTCAAATCATAGAGGACATCATAGAGGTGTTCTGCTACGGCGGCGATCAGCATTTCCAGCGACATCTTGGAACGAATGTTTGGTAGGAACTAAGTTACGCGGGTTGTTTTCTGGGACAGATCTGACCGAGGGACGACGGCAGAACGAGACATCCCCATTGGCTATCATGGATTTTCCCCTTCCCTCCTAGTCGCGTCATAGCTCATTTACATAAAGTTGGAGGATTTTTAACTTTTTTTATCCTCCTAAGTCGCCTAGTCCACCCGAGTCCGCCTATTCCTCTTTTCCCTCTTTGTCCGCCTGGCGCCCAATACACAATGAATGACTTCCGGGATCATTTTCCTCTTTGTGCGCTTTTGGTGTGAACGCACAGTTACTAACCCACTTGATGATTTACAGTACAAACAGCATATTAATCATTGAATTAATTATGAACATAAGTCGCTACTTTACAATAACCATCTAAGTAATGTTTATAGATGGTTTATAAACCAATTATTAATCATTTACAAAGTATTACAAACATATGTTGCAACTTTACAATAACCATCTAAGTAATGTTTATAGATGGATTATAAACCAATTATTAACCATTTACAAAGTGCTTTATTTGCTTGTTAATGGTAAATTAACTATGAACTTACATAAATAAACTACCTATTTGCCAATTATAAATGATAGTTAAATATTAATAAATGGTCTATTTACCATTTATGATTGGTCTTGCTGTTTATAAATGATGATTAAACATTAGTAAACTATCTGTTTACCTATTATAAATGGTCTATTTAACCATTTATAAATGGTCTATTTACCATTATAATTGGTCTATAAGCTGTTTATAAATGATGGTTAAACATTAGTAAACTATCTGTTTACCTTTTATAAATGGTCTATTAACCATTTATAAATGGTCTATTTACCATTTATAATTGGTCTATAAGCTGTTTATAAATTATGGTTAAACATTTGTAACCTATCTATTAACCATTTATAAATGGTCTATTAACCATTTATAAATGGTCTATTTACCATTTATAAACTATGGTTATTGTAAAGTGTTACCAAGTTATTTACACAATTTACACAATTTACATAACTTACGTAAATTACGTAAATTGTGTAAATAACTTACGTAATTTGCGTCAGTTATTTACGTAATTTACGTAAGTTATTTACACAATTTACGTAATTTACGTAAGTTACGTAAATTGCGTATCTTACGTTATTTACGTAACTTACGCAAATTACCTAAGTTATTTACGTAATCTACGTAATTTACGTAAATTGCGTAAGTTATTTACGTAAGTTATTTACGTAATTTACGTAAATTGCGTAACTTACGTAAATTACGTAAATAACTTACGCAATTTACGTAAATAAATAACGTAAATTACGTAAATAACTGTAATCTGCGTAAGTTACGTAATTTACGTAAATAACGTAACTTACGCAAATTACGTAAGTTATTTACGTAATTTACGTAAATAACTTACGTAATTTGCGTAAGTTACGTAAATTACGTAAATTACGTAACTTACGCAAATTACTAGTTTTTACGTAATTACGTTATTTATTTTCGTAAATTACTTGAAGTTATTTACGTAAATTGCGTAAGTTACGCAATTTACGTAAATACGTAAATAACTACGAAAAACTTACGCAATTTACGTAAATTACGTAGATTAACGTAATAACTTAGGTAATTTGCGTAAGTTACGTAAATAACGTAGATACGCAATTTACGTAACTTACGTAAATTACGTAAATTGTGTAAATAACTTACGTAAATTACGTAATAACTGACGCAAATTACGTAAGTTATTTACACAATTTACGTAATTTACGTAAGTTATGTAAATTGTGTAAATTGTGTAAATAACTTGGTAACACTTTACATTAACCATAGTTTATTAATGGGTAAATAGACCATTTTATAAATGGGGTTAATAGACCATTTATAAATGGTTAATAGATAGGTACAAATGTGGTTAACCATAATGTTATAAACAGCTTATAGACCAATTATAAATGGTAAATAGACCATTTATAAATGGGTTAATAGACCATTTATAAAAGGGTAAACAGATAGTTTACTAATGTTTAACCATCATTTTATAAACAGCTTATAGGACCAATTTATAATGGTAAATAGACCAGTTTATAATGGTTAAATAGACCAGTTATAATAGGTAAACAGATAGTTTACTAATGTTAATCATCATTTATATAACAGCAAGACCAATCTTAAATGGTAAATAGACCAGTTATTAATAGTTAACTATCATTTATAATTGGCAAATAGGTAGTTTATTTATGTAAGTTCATAGTTAATTTACCATTATCAAGCAAATAAGCACTTTGTAAATGGTTAATAAGTGGTTTATAATTCCTTCTATAATCATTACTTAGATGGTTATTGTAAAGTTGCAACATATGTTTGTAATACTTTGTAAATGATTAATAATTGGTTTAGAAACCATCTATAAACATTACTTAGATGGTATTGGTAAAGGTAGCGACTTATGTTCATAATTAATTCAATGATTAATATGCTGTTGGTACTGTAAATCATCAATGGTTAGTAACTGTGCGTTCACACCAAAAGCGCACAAAGAGGAAAATGATCCGGAAGTCATTCATTGTGTATTGGGCGCCAGGCGGACAAAGAGGAAAAGAGGAATAGGCGGACTCGGTGGACTAGCGACTTAGGAGGATAAAAAAAGTTAAAAATCCTCCAACTTTATGTAAATGAGCTATGACGCGACTAGAGGAAAGGTGGAAAATCCATGATAGCCAATGGGATGTCTCGTTCTGCCGTCGTCCCTCGGTCAGATCTGTCCCAGAAAACAACCCGCGTAACTTAGTTCCTACCAAACATTCGTCCAAGATGTCGCTGGAAATGCTGATCGCCGCCGTAGCAGAACACCTCTATGATGTCCTCTATGATTTGACAACATTACATTTGGCAAAATCGTGTTTATTTGGGATGACATTTCCGTAAATAAGATTGGGGAGTAACCCGACGAGGGTGTCCATTAACAGAGAATGAATGGACGACGCGGAGGCGTTCGCTGTCGGACGGGTTGCTTCCGCGAAGTACCATGGTCACTTACGAAAGAATGAATATAAAATATGTATGTTGTAAATCGTGAGGTTTTTGTTATTTTTACAAGTCAAGCAGACTATTTAATATCTCCCGTATGCAGGCGTTGCCAAGCAACGTGGCCATAGCGCTTCATAGCGTCAACGTCTTGTGTAAAAGATGGTGTAAATAAACACTTTTTAACCTACACTCTCCAGCTAATCGGAGTAATTCTGTTTTTAACTTTATCAAGTAACTTTCCATCAAGTAACTTTCGTGATCAACGATGTCGGTAAATGGCTGTGCTACAGCAGTATTGCGTGGTGTGTTTAGCGCGTGTGGCGTGCGGCCCTTTAAATTAAAAAAAAAGCAAGAACGAACATTCTGAAGGGTGGCAAAAGCGACAAAAGCGACTTAGGTGGAGTGGACAAGGAGGATTCCTCTTTGTGCGCTTTTGGTGTGAACGCACAGTTAGGGGGTCTGTAACTCCCCCTACAGTCCCCTCAGTTACAGGGGTCTATAACTCCCCCTGTAACTCAGAGAAGCCACGAGACTCTGAAACTTCTCCCAGCCCTTAGTCGACATGAGGGTGAGTAGATAATGAGTGAAATTTCAATTTTGGTGAACTATCCCTTTAATGTGACCAAAGCTGTTTCACTGACAGCAGATGAAACGCAGCCTCCAGCTAACTGCTAACATCCTTTCTCAGCCCGACCTGACAGGAGGGAGGGAGGGGGGGGGGCATCTGAAGTCCAGGTTGTACCTTTATCATGCCACTAAATATTTTTAAAATAATGTGGTGGCTACTGCAGTTTTGTAATAAAGGTTTTATTGATAATCTGTTGTCTCTCTCTTTCTATTCTTTCTCTTTCTTTCTATAGTGTTTATAAACCAATTATTAATCATTTACAAAGTATTACGAACATATGTTGCAACTTTACAATAACCATCTAAGTAATGTTTATAGATGGTTTATAAACCAATTATTAATCATTTACAAAGTATGTTGCAACTTTACAATAACATCTAAGTAATGTTTATAGATGGTTTATAAACCAATTATTAATCATTTACAAAGTATGTTGCAACTTTACAATAACCATCGAAGTAATGTTTATAGATGGTTTATAAACCAATTATTAACCATTTACAATGTGCTACTTACACACATTTTAATCTTTATACATGTTTTGCAACCAATATTTGAACTCTATATAAACATTTAATAAATAGTCCCTTAATAATTAATAAACATTATTAATCATAATTTAATTGCTTGTTAATGGTAAATTAACTATTAACTTACATAAATAAACTATCTGTTTGCCAATTATAAATTATGGTTAAATATTAATAAACTATCTGTTTATTTTTTATAAATGGTCTATTAACCATTTATAAATGGTCTATTTACCATTTATAATTGGTCTATATGCTGTTTATAAATGATGGTTGAACATGAGTAAACTATCTGTTTACCTTTTATAAATTGTCTATTTACCATTTATAATTGGTCTATAAGCTGTTTATAAATGATGATTTAACATTAGTAAACTATATGTTTACCATTTATAAATGGTCTATTAACCATTTATAAATGTCTATTTACCATTTATAAACTATGGTTATTGTAAAGTGTTACCGTTACGCAATTTACGTAATTTACGTAAATTGCGTAAATTGTGTAAATAACTTACGTAATTTGTGTAAGTTACGTTATTTACGTAAATTACGTAAATAACGTAACTTACGCAAATTACGTAAATTGTGTAAATAACTTACGTAATTTGCGTAAGTTACGTAATTTACGTAAGTTACACAATTTACGTAAGTTACGTACATAACTTACGTAATTTGCGTAAGTTACGTAAATAACGTAACTTACGCAATTTACGTAACTTACGTAAATTACGTAAGTTATTTACACAATTTACGTAATTTACGTAAATTACATAAATAACGTAACAACGTAAATAACGTAAATAACGTTAACAACGGTAACAACGTTAATAATGTTAATAACGTTAACAATATCAAAAACCTTTCTCAATCAATACATTCTCATGAAATATAACATGAAGCCCTGCCAGTGGTGCGGCGTTTGGACCAGAGTGAAAACAAACGAAACGACACATCACTGTAACCACCAGTATGTGTGAAAACACTCACTGTGGCTTTTTAAATTAATTATTTTATTCATAGATTTATATCTGTTATTTTCAGTTTGTCTGACTATCAAACCAGACAATAAAATAAAGTTAAATGTTTTTCTTTTGCTGTATTCATTCATGTTTTACAGAGGATTTAACCTGAACCAGGCTTTGCAACAATAATAATCACATCACATTCATGGGGCATAGTATATACTAACTCCTAGCGTTACTCTTGTGTGTGTGTGTGTGTGTGTGTGTGGTGTAATTATTCGTATCCACGAATAAATACACCTTATCAATTTAAAAAGTACCTCCCACCCACTCCAAATGGTTTAGTCTCCAATCAACGTCCCAAATTCCGACATTCCGAACTGGTCATGAACGCACCGCAACCCCAGTTCTGTTACGGTAAATGACGTCACTCAGGTAGGCACAGTTTTCACGATAAAACCACGATTAAATAACACTTAGGCCTACTTTAATATTATATAAATCCGTTAAAAAACTATGAAGTAGGTTAGTAGGACCTCCACCTTCACGTTGTAATTGTGTCATTTAGCCTCCGTACTCGCGACCAAGCTAGTCTAATTATCATTAAAACAACGTTATCTCTGTTATGGACAGACTTTCAAATATGCAATTAATTTCTGAAGCAGGTTTTTTACGTTTTGCATAGTTTTGGTAGTTAAGTGATGAGTCACCCCCTTTTTCTTCTTCATAGCCAGTTTTCTAAAATCGTGATTGTTTGTGCATGTCGCTGTGTGTGTGTGTGTGTGTGTGTTTAACTATAATTAAATACAGTTCCTCTCAGTGTGATGCTCAAAAACATGTTGCTAAAATCAAACTGTAGTTCAGTAGTTGCACCGTAGCCATGTCTTATTAAAAAATATATGCAGTGTAACAAAAATACAGAACATGAAAACAGAAGACGTTTTTGAAACCCCAAATTCAGGGATTTATGTATCCAGCAGGTCAGAGTAGGACTGCTGATCTACAATCTGATCATTATGAAAGGTAAATGACTGACTGCATTACTTACACTGACTGACTGCATGACTACATAACTCTGTGGTTTCTTTGTGGATTAATGTGTTTAAGTAGAATTTAAACAGGTGCCATGTTATGAACATATTGTGATTATCGGCGGTGTGGCAACATTGGGGTGGGGAGGGTCCTTTTTTTTAACTTGAGCCCTTGCCCCCCAAAATGTCTGTGCACGGCCCTGGGTAAACGTTAGATATGTATCCAGAACTGCAAAGTCATCTATACATCACTTGGTTCATGTGAGGACACAGCTAAGAAGCAGATGATATAGCAAATGATAGCATAAGTATCATCCGCCCGTCCACAGAAGGGCTCCTCCCATACCCCGAGGGTCTATGAAAGCTCCAGCTGCGGACCAAACGAATAGACAATCGAACTATACGACATCTAACACAGAACAAGATAAGGTTTTCCTCTTGTTCCCCTGCGACTGGCACTACCGCCCCAGAGGAAGAGGTATGAAGCATGACCAAAATACTTAGAATAAAGCCGCCTCTCGCGAGGTGGTTTGGTTGACGGATCTAACATGTATTATTTTTATTTTCTTCATATTGAATGATTTTGTTTGTCTCTGTGAAGTGTGCCACAGTAGTCGTCATCCATCAAGTTTACCGTAGCCTCTGTGAATGCGAAGGAATGGGTAACACCCATCGCAAGTGCAGCGTTGAGATTAAAAATGCTACCAAGTCCTATTGTCTTAAAAACCCCAGGTATGGCATGCTCTAAAATGACACATGACCAACTGTATTTAATTTGGTGCTTGGCAAATGTAGGCATCATCATATGTGTGTGTTTACCATATTTTCCATTTGAAATATTTAGGTATTACTGATGCCATGACAAAATGACATGGATCAGTAGTGATGATCGTTTTACAGCCTAGCCTGTCAGTTGATTGTTTCTCAATCAATAACCATGAACAAAGATAGACATGTTTATCCTATGACCTACCTTGTTCAGTGCAAAGACTTGCAGACATTTAAATAAAGATCAAGAGTTGATGCGTTAAGTCTACTGAGTTGAGTGAGCCTTGCTCCACGCAAGACAGACTCATCCACACTCCATTTCACACTATTATATAATGTTGTTATTACGAATAATAATTATGAGTAATAATAATATCACCATTATCCTCATAAAATACATAATGTATGAAGATAATGAGATTAATTATTTATAACAATTATTATTCATAATAAATTATTCATTATTATGATTTCATCATTAGGACGCACAAAATCAGTGGAGGCGTTGCCACGCCATTGCCAACTGACATCGAAGTGGCAACCACGGGCAAAGCCGGCTTCACCAAGACACCGTGGACAAACAGGCGCCGTTGGCGTCTTCACGTACGACCTGGTCAACAGCGGGTCGGAGACCCCTTGGAAAATTGCTGTCATGTTTTCCGTGCCGTATGACTTCAACCTCTACGACAACTGGTTTGCCGTGGGGTTTTCGACAGCTGCACAGAATGTGATTATGATATACGAGAGGATGTACTACAAAACTCCGTGTTGTTTTCTGAGAGAGAAAGCCAGAAACGGTCGTCCGTACCTTTAAACATGGAGATATTGTCATCGAGGCTTCAATGTCAGACACCATCACGCCGCACTTAAAGCTAACGGTTGAGCAGATCATGCATCAATGAAGTCGGTGAAATGCAAAATGAAATATCTGCACGTATAAAATATATAAACTAATCAGTTAGCGTCTTCTATATTTGGGTTTGATCACAATCACTGATATATCCATTTAGATTTTTTTGTCATTCATCAATGAATCAACAAAGTATGATATTTCTGTAATGGACTGTGGTCTTACAGCTCACAAAGTCTCTCAAGTCTGACTCAAGCTGTAAGACTTGAGTCTGTAAGACTCTGTAAGACTTGAGTCAATAAAGTAAAAAATAAAATAAAAATGTGATTGTGATTATTATTATTGTGAGATGTATTACAATGAAGACAGCCAGTCCGTGGCGGCTGGCCATATACTCCTGCGTATACACGTCTCATCATTATTCAGTAAGTAATGTCACATTGATTCATTCATATTTTTAATCATTTTACGTGCAGCTCAACGAGCATGTCTGCAGCATCATGGCTACCGCCTCGCTCTGGTGATTTCTCAGGAAGATGAGTAGGGCTGGATGGAGACTGGGACTAGATGGTGCTGGTAGAGGCGTTGGACTAACGCTACAATACCCCAGGATGAACTAGATGGTTTGTTTTTATTTTGAAGGGGGGGGGGGTCTTGTAGAGAAGGTTCATAAGATAATTTAAATAAAAGACGGATGATGGTTGGAGTCTGAAATGATTAGGTTTATGATGTGATGTTAAATTGTTGGGAGTCATGCAATCAAGGTAGGTTTTTTGGGCGTATTACAGTTACACAACATTATGTACCGACCAACAGGTTATAGTAACAGACATGTCTGCTAGCTATCCCAAGCTCACATCACACATGCAAGTGTGCACGTGCTTGCGTGTGTGTGTTTTAATTCACCCCCCACCACCATAAACAAGCTTCCATGCTTTAAAAAACTGATTAGACCGGAATTACTGGTAATGTCATTTTACTATTAATGAGAGATTTTGCAAAATTGTCAAAATGTATTCAATGATCTGTTGGTGACAGCCAACTGAAAAATTAGTGTTTTGATGTTTAAACATTGATGCTTTGCGGCCATCTGAAGGTTAAAACATCAACCACAGTCACACAGTAAACTCTTTACTAAAAGCTCTGATGAAAAAACTATTATGCCTCTCTTCTCTCTTTATGAGGTTTAAACTATTATTTGTTTAAGCTAAAAAGCACCACCGCCGAGTGCCAGCCTGCTTTACACACCGGGCGGTAGGAATAAACAACACGAAAATGCGAAATACTCCCTGCCATCAAAACTATTCATTCGCGGCAGCCATAGGCGTAGATTACGGGGGGGTCATGTCCCCACCACTATTTATAACTTGAATTTTTGTCCCCACCACTTTTAAAAAGTGCAAACCAATTGCGACCGAAAAATCCCAACATACTCAACCGAAACCGTCAAGTCTAAATCATGCGATAGGCGCGCCGATGACTCCTCATACAACGCCCACCCCCCCCCCCCCAGAAAGCAAGGCTGTCAATCAAATATCGCTCCTCGGAAACGGCCAATCAAGAGAGCCCCCCTGCCTGGTTCCCTCCCCCAAAGTGCCAAAACTATTCCTTTCGAGCGAGCAGAACGTGAGCTGCGAGAGGCTGTCCGATGTGAGAGCAACGACGAAATGCTGTCGAGTCCCCGAGTTACTCGCTCGCTCTCAATTCCTCTCTCGGGGAGAAGCGCTCTGAGTGTGCGCGAGCGCGCAGAGAGAATTTGCGCGCTCGCGGGTAATAACTACGCGTGTGAAATAATATAAATACGCCCGACTGCATGTTTTATCACGCGAGTGCATTTTGGCACTAATCTGACGCCATACTCATGGACCTATTAAGGTTCCACTTAGAGTTCACGTTACAACCGTTCGCCGTGCTCCATGTTTAAATCACAGTGCCTTGTTCGTGACCTGTCTCAAATTCACAAACTGAAATAGTGCCCCTAGTGATCTTTTCTTTTTACTCAGTATTAATAGGCCTACTATTGCTGTTTTCTCTTGAATTTTGTATTTCTCTACTGATTGCTTCGACAATGCAACATTAAAAGTTACTAACAGCGACTTCCCACAAAGCTCTGGCTCTGGCCCCCCCGCCCTTGGGCATGTGCCCGGTGTGCCGTGCGGTAATCCACCCTTGCCTGTAAACAATGCAACGTGTGCGAACTCCTGTACCCGTCTGTCTGTGAGAGTTACAGGCCCAGCTGCCTATGACCTAAGTAAGAGCCAAAATAAGATTTGGGGAACTATGAAACTGGGACCCCAAGGTATGACCTTAACAGATGTAATATGAGGAATAACGAAGTGACCACATCTAAGGGCAAAAAATGTACCTCAACAGACATAATGAAAAGCTACATGTGTGAAGCACATTAAGTTACACCCAATCACAGGAGCACTAGCAACAGTCTTTTATTCAACAAAACAATTAAAAAATAACTACAAAAATAGATTGTAAACTATTAACATAAAAAATAAATCAATAAAGAGTAGAAACAAACAAAGAACAAACTGTCTCAACGGGGTGGGGGGGAACACACTGACGCCTTCCTCAGTGAGGTGGACGCCACTCTCGTTTCACGCTCTGTCGCCCGACATCGCCGTCACCGCCGCCATAGCTGCCAAGCCCGCCATTATGCTGCATCATCAGACTACATTGGAGTCGTGTGGCGCGACAGAGGTGTTTGACTCAAAAGAGGCAAACACCTTCAGGTTTTCTCCTGTCCATCATCTCCACACAGAACAGTTCATAGTCAGTATGTAATCTGAATGAGAATTGGAATGGTTTAATTTTTTTACACGTTTTTTTCCTCATCCCCGCCGTCATCGGATTTGCGCTCTGTTGATGCTGCCATCTGCTCCCAACCTTCCATCCCAATGACCTCTGGGAGAGAAACGCTGTCCTTGAAGGACTGTAACTGGCACCATGTTGCTGCCTGAATTGTGTCCTTCAGGACAACATCTCTCCTTGAAGAAGAAAGAAAAATATTTGTGTCTGTACTTGACACCCTACTCTCCCAAAAACACAAAATGGTATGCAACAAAGGCTACTACTACTGATGAGTTTTCAGTGATAAAAAACACTATTCAACTAGTCATCAGAACTATTTCATCTGGCTATACATACAACCTCCAGCATTACACACATATTACATACCAGGTTCCCAGGTTCCAGTTCCTGGTCTTCAGTTTTGTCTGGAAATAAAACAGATTGTTGTCTGTAATGTTGAGTAGGCTAATTCAATGGAATAATAAAAGTAGGCCCTAGTAGTGCAATAGATCAGCCATGGAGTAGGCTATAACTTGTATATTGATGGAGATATGTGTACAACTTAATTTGGAAGTAGAAGCCTATATAATCAATCATATCTCACAAATACTCTGAATATGTGTAGGCCTACATGGATTCACCTGGATTAACAGTCTATACATTACCTGATCCTTCAGAGCTGGATGCTGTTGGAGCAACTCTAGCCCTTTTTGTGCAGAGATCTTTATCCTGAAATGTATTAGTGGGGAGGGTGGTAAGATAAAGTTTTCTTCACAATTGCTTGAAGACAACATCACACATTACAATATATGACACGTACCTGTAGCTTTTCTTCCTCCGTCTTCTCTTCCTGCTTTCTGAAAGCGCAAAAGATGGATGAAAAAAAAAAAAAACAGCGGTAAAAGCTAGCGAGTGAGTCCGGGAGAGGGCTGCTCTCCTCGGACACATTACTCTGAAGCCCGGTGACGGTCTGGAAGTGTGGATTAATAAATAAAAAATGTGAGCGCGGTACAGCGGACCTGGGCCCAGTTTCCCGATAACGATGTACGATCCATCTTACGATGCTTCTTACGAATCATCTTTCGAACGATCGTTATTTTTTTCCGTGCGTTTCCCGAAACTCCTCTTAACATGAACGGCGTGCACAGATCTAACGATCGATCGTAGCCTTGTACCTGTCCACTGACACGGTGCTGAAATACATATTATACCGTGGTCTGGGTGAATACTCGATTCTGATTGGCTGGAGGGTGTAGGTTGAAAAGTACACCTAAGACGTTGACGCTATGAAGACGCTATGGCCACGTTGCTTGGCCACGCCTGCATACGGGAGATATTAAATAGTCTGCTCGACTTGTAAAAAAAAAAAAAACTCACGATTTTAACTCTAAAACACATTCAAGTATTATTAATTGATTAAATATTTATTTATTTCGTAAGTGACCATGGTATAAGCGGGATAATGCCCTTCGAGGTGTCCATTAACAGAACCGTCCTCCGCGGTTCACGCCTCCGCGTCGTCCATTCATTTCTGTTAATATTTAATCAATTAATAATACTTTAATGTGTTTTAGAGTTAAAATCGTGAGGGTTTTTTTATTTTTATAAGTCGCGCGGACTATTTCATATCTCCCGTATGCAGGCGTTGCCAAGCAACGTGGCCATAGCGTCTTCATAGCGTCAACGTCTTTTCTAGGTGTACATCAAAGATAAGATTATAGAGCTCCGCTCTATAATCTTCAGCCAATCAGAATCGAGTATTCACCCAGGCCATGGTGTAACATAGACTAAGCTGTATAGCCTATCGTAACTTTAGCGTCACCAGCTGGACATTCAGTGGTATTGGATGTGTTAACGACACTCGTAACGCGCTACGAGTACCCCTGGAGCTCTCGTTCGCTACGAGCGTCTTAACGACGGTCGTTACGCAACGATGCTTTCGGGAAATGGTGTGAAAACTGTCTGATGGTCGTACGACGAACTTAACGAACCACTTAGGGTAACGACGTTTTCGGGAAACTGGGCCCTGAACTGGATGATGAGACCTGTTTCGCAGAATGCGGAAGTATGTTGCGCATAACCCCTATTTCAGATCAGAAACGAAAGAAGAAAGATGCTGTTTGACCAGTCCTCAATAGAGCGTAACAGTGACCGCCCCTTTTTAACAGCTCCGGTGCCGGAAGTAAATTTCCCATGCATTTATCTCGTCCACTTTTCGTATAATCCTTATAAAAAGAGTATTAAGCCTTTAACCAAGCCGATCGTTCGTTGTGGTAGTCGTGACCATATTATGTTTGTTCTGCCCTGAATATGTTTAATATGTTTAATATGTTTAAACGACATTTAAAATGACATTGAAATGTTAATTCACTGTTTTTCTATCTTTATCTGTATTTCCGGCGCCTTTATTTTGATAATCTCCCGACCGGAAGTAGGAAGTAAAAACGTAAACACAAGGTGAAACGTGTGTAGATCGCCGCACGGCCGCATCAATGCAGTTAATCTCTCAGAAAGCAATGGTTGTAAGTGTTACACAAATTACATATTTACAGGTTTGATAAGATCTGTTAATATCTTTTATGGGTATTTTGTGTATAAAAGTAACAGTATAATGACGTAGCTTATGCGACAGTAACGTATACTTACCTGTTAAGTTGCATTGTTTTCTAGCCTGCTGTGCTAATACCTGTGAGTTAATATTAAGCAGTTAATACGCTTATACTGATATTTACATGGCTGTTTATTAAGACACTTTTTTGTATCTTTGTTTCCTAGTTTTACACCGAATTCAATAAGTCAGAAATGCTGACTTATGTGGGAGAAAATAATAAAGGAGCAAGCCGCTCTCTTCCTGGCTTTTGAATAAGGAGTTTGGCTGGCTGTTTAATCTGTGTTCACGCAAGAGCAAAACACATAGAGAGAACAGTACAGTAAAAAACCATATCATCAGAGGGAGCCACCTGCTGCAGTTATGGAAGCCCAGACAACGCAGATGGATGAAAAGACAGTGTCAGTAGCAGGGCTCCGAACCGGTTCAAGGAACGAAAACGAAAACCGAAAACGAACGGTATTTTACGAGGAACGGAAACGGAAACGAAAACCAAATGGTCTTCAACTGTTCCGGAACAGAAACGTTATTCTGAAATCCCCAAAACCGGTTAATAACCGGTTTTTTTCGTTCTCTATATACCGTAAAACTTCCAATAAAAGCAAGGTCCCTAATAGACGCAGGGGTGTGGCGACACGTTTTGACAAATAAACGCAGGTCTCCAATTGAGGCCGGATCTGGATTTTATCTAAATTATTTCTTGAACGACTTAAGCCGTTTAGATCACCTACACAAAGATACGGTAACCGTTTAAACGTCTGTCCATATGGACATAACGCACATCGTTAGATCAGTTAGACTCTCCACAGATAAATCATTCAGTTCATTTAACACAAACTATGAACACCAACGCATAATTCATCAGACTTACCGGTAAACAAGAGAGACGGGGAAAAGGTCTGACTTCCAACTTTTGAAGCGATCATAAAGTCCGTAGGTACGGTGTGTGTCCGTTCCTGCATTGTTTATATTCCTTAAGTCCGTAAGGGTCCACCGATCAAAAGAATCAATGGGTTTCATTAAATTAATCCGAGTTGTGAATAATATCATGTGAAGTCCGTTGCTCACTGTCTGTTTACTGTCTGTATGCTGGCTGTCGTAAATCTTCCGCTGCCGTAAAACGACGTTCACGTTCGACGTCACCACCGCGGACCTACGGCCGGCGGGGGTGCCCGCAATCATAGACATATATACATGTATACTATGTATATATGTCTATGCCCGCAATAGTAACACAAACACACCACGGGCCGACGGGGGGGGGGCGCGCAATAGTAACACACCGCGGGGGGGGGGGGCGCCGCGCCGCGCCGCGCGCAATAGTAACGGCCGACGGGGGGTGCGCAATGGTAACACACCGCGGACCTACGGCCGGCGGGGGGGGGGGGGCCGCAATAGTAACACACCGCGGAGGCCCAATAACACTGCCGGAACGTTAAGAACGAACGTTATTTTACGTTCCGAACCGGTTCAGGAACGATATGTTGGTGGCGGAACGCAAGAACGAAAACGTTAAATATACCGGTTCCGTTCGGAACGGAACGATTGAAAAATAATTTCGTTTTCAAGCCCTGGTCAGTAGCCAGCTCAAAGCGCACGTCTTCCTCCAAGCATTCAGTGGCTAGCGCCGCTGCTAAGGCCAGAGCCGCAGCTGAAGCTGCACGCACCAGAGTCACATACGGACAAAAAGAGCTGGAATTGAAAAAGCAAAGAGCCAAATTGGATTTGGAAAAAGCTACACTAGAAGCGGATCTAGAAGCACTGGGACTTGAAAAAGCAGCTGCTGCTGCTAATGCAGAGGCTGAGATTTTAGAAGCTGCAGCACGATTCGAATATGAGGACATAGGCAGTGTCATCAGGAGTGACGTCTCATCACAGGTAATTAAACAGCGAACAGAGGCATATCTGGACCATCAAGCTCAGACCAGCTTCAGTCCTAACACGCCTGCCCCAAACACACTGCCCTCTCCCTATATAAAAAAGACACAGCCACTTACAACGCGGGAAGCCCCTGAGTTAAGTCCCATCCACCGTCATGATGGTTCACCCACAACACCAATGCACACAAAGGCTTCTGCTATCGCTCCAGCTGCTAACATGATAGACTTTGCTAAATATCTGGCACGCAGAGAGTTAGTAACTACCGGTCTTACCAAGTTTGATGACCAGCCTGAGAGTTTCAGAGCGTGGCAGTCCTCCTTCCTTAACGCCACTCAAGACTTAGACCTAACAGCTAGTGAAGAGCTAGATCTCCTGGTAAAATGGCTAGGAAAGGAATCATCTGAGCACATTAAAAGAATGCGAGCGGTACATGTCACTAACCCTGAAGCCGCACTTCAGATGTCTTGGACAAGGCTCAGAGTGCTACGCCACCCCTGAAGTGATAGAGAGCGCTCTATTCAAGCGGTTGGACAATTTTCCTCGTCTCACTTCAAGGGAGAACATTAAACTAAGAGAACTTAGTGACCTGCTCATGGAGCTGCTCTCAGCCAAAGATGATGGGTACTTACCTGGACTCAGTTACCTTGACACACCTCGGGGCATTAACCCCATCGTCGAAAAGCTGCCAATAAACCTGCAAGAAAAATGGCTGTCTACTGGGTCAAGATATAAAGAACGTTGTGCTGTAAGTTATCCTCCATTCTCCTTCTTTGCTGACTTTGTCAACGGTGAGGCAAAAGCTAGAAATGACCCCAGCTTTGTTGTGATGAACAACAGCCGCACTCCTTTCCGTAATGACAGGCCCATAGCAAAGCATGATGGTGTGAGAACAACTATAGCCGTCCACAAGACAGACTTGTCAGCAGCAGCAGGTCCAAGCTCAATGTATAGAACAGAGATGGAGAATAAACACAGTGGTGATCCAGCTAAATACTGCCCACTTCACAATAAAGCTCATCCTCTGGAAAAGTGCAGAGCCTTTAAAATGAAGCCGCTGACAGAACGCAAAGGATTGCTAAGAGATCACAGACGATGTTTTAGGTGCTGTTCGGCTACTCACATGGCCAAAGACTGTTCTGTGAAGCTGAAATGCTTCGAGTGTGAGAGTGATCGACACTGCACAGCCATGCATCCAGACATACACCTCTCACCAGCAGTGTCATCTGTGACTGAGCCAGACACAGAGCAGCAAAACAACACACCTTCAGAGGTTACGTCAAGGTGTACTGAAGTCTGCGGCGAAGGCCTCCCAGCACGATCTTGTGCAAAGATATGCTTGGTTCAAGTTTTCCCACAAGGACAAAAGGAACGCTCAGTCAAGATGTACGCCATCCTTGACGACCAAAGCAATCGCTCGCTGGCTAGAGCTGAGTTTTTCCAGCACTTTGGTATCCAAGGCAACGCTTCACCCTACCTGATGAGAACATGCGCCGGCACTGTTGAAATGACTGGAAGGAAGGCAGTCGGTTTCCAGGTACAAGCAATAAATGGTGAAGTGTGTTTAGACTTACCTCCACTCATTGAATGTAATGAGATTACGAGCAATCGATCAGAAATCCCCTCACCAGAGGTCGCTCTTTCCCACACTCACCTGAGACCTGTGGCGCCTTACATCCCAGAGCCAGATCCTGAGGCGCAGATCCTGATCTTACTGGGGAGGGATATCATACGTGTCCACAAGGTGAGGCAGCAAATCAGTGGGCCCCACGATGCACCTTTTGCCCAGCGTTTGGATTTAGGGTGGGTTATAGTGGGGGAAGTTTGTATTGATAGTGCTCACAAACCCACTGTAGCCGTATTTAAGACCAACGTCCTGCAGAACGGACGTCCATCCTATCTGATGCCATGTCAGAAACACATCAGCGTCAAAGAAAAAGTGAGTTACGGCGGGGAGCACAGACTCGGTACCTCTACTCACCTCTCCAGCTGTTCTGACAATGGTGTGGCAGCTCAAGACAAACTTGGATGCAGTGTGTTCATGAGAACAGAGAATGATGACAAACCTGCCTTGTCTTTTGAGGATGAAACGTTTCTGAAGGTCATGGAAAAGGAGTTCCACAGAGATGAAAAGAACAGCTGGACTGCTCCCCTACCTTTCAGGTCCCCCAGGCCACGCCTTCCTAATAACCGTGCTCAAGCCCTCTCCCGTCTCCACTCCTTGCGGCGTACACTGAGCAAAAATCCTGAAATGAAAGAACAGTTTGTTGCCTTTATGGAGAAGCTTTTTGTAAACGGACATGCTGAAGAAGCTCCCCTTCTTCCTGAGAGTGCAGAGTGCTGGTACTTACCCATTTTCGGAGTGTACCATCCCCAAAAGCCGGGTCAGATACGAGTAGTATTTGATTCGAGCGCACAAGAAGATGGCATCTCTCTTAACAATGTCCTGCTTTCAGGCCCTGACTTAAATAACTCGCTCCTGGGAGTGCTGCTCAGATTCAGAAAGGAGCTTATTGCACTGACTGCTGACATCCAACAAATGTTCTATGGATTCTTGGTGAGAGAAGACCACAGAGACTACTTAAGATTCCTCTGGCACAACGATAATGATCTAAATAAGGAAGTGAAGGAGTTCAGGATGCGAGTACATGTGTTCGGGAACAGCCCTTCACCGGCAGTCGCGATATACGGTCTCCGGAGAGCTGCCCAAGAAGGCGAACAAAAGTATGGCTCTGACTCTCGCCACTTTGTTGAGCGACACTTCTATGTGGATGATGGGCTCATCTCCCTCCCATCTGAGACTGAAGCCATTGATCTGCTCAAGCGCACTCAAGCTTCGCTGGCAGAATCAAATCTGAAACTGCATAAAATCGCCTCTAACAGTGTCACAGTGATGCAAGCCTTCACACCTGACGACCTGGCTGCAGACCTGAGAGACCTGGGCCTCGACAAAGAAGAGCTTCCAGTGCAAAGAAGTCTCGGTTTGTGCTGGAACATAGACTTTGACACCTTCACATTCAAAGTGGCAGTCAACGACAAGCCATTCACCCCCGGGGAGTGCTATCCACCGTCAATAGCCTCTTCGACCCATTGGGCTTTGTTGCGCCAGTGACCATCAAAGGGCGAGCTTTGCTCAGAGAACTTTCTGCCGACATTCACGAGTGGGACACCGAACTTCCTGCAGACAAGTTAAACAAATGGGAAACATGGAAAGAATCATTAAAGGACCTGAGTGCCCTCCATCTTCCCCGCTCATACATACCGCAGTCTCTCTCCAGTGCCACGTACACAGAGTTATGTCTCTTTTCTGATGCTTCAAACTGGGCAATAGGGGCAGTAGCTTATCTCAGAGTTGTCATGACAGATGGACAGTGTCGAGTTGGCTTTGTGCTTGGAAAAGCTAAGCTGGCTTCTCAACCTGAGCCCACCATCCCTCGCCTCGAACTGTGTGGAGCTGTGCTGGCTGTCGAGATGGCTGAACTGATCCTCGACGAGCTTGACCACAAACCAGATGCAGTAAGGTTCTATTGTGACAGTAAAGTTGTTCTTGGTTATATATACAATGAGTCAAAGCGATTCTTTGTGTATGTACACAACCGTGTTCACCGTATACGCAAGACAACTTCCCCTCAACAGTGGCATTATGTGCCTACAGGTCAAAATCCAGCTGACCTGGCCACTAGATCTGTTCCAGCGTCTCAACTCACCAGCAGCATGTGGTTTACAGGGCCAGAGTTCCTTCACAAACCGCTTCTGGCTGAAACACAGGAGACCTTTAAGTTGGTGGATCCCGAAACAGATGCAGATGTGAGGCCTCAACTGACCACCCTTGCTACCTGCATTAGTGAATGTAAACTTACCTCAGGACGTTTCCAACGCTTCTCCACTTGGGGGTCTTTGCTGAGGGCAGTTTCCTTCTTGATCCATCAAACTCGTTCATTCAGATCTGACTCACCAGCTACATGTAAGGGATGGCATCGATGCGGCAGACTTCGTACTCCAGAAGAGTTGACAGCAGCCAAGCGGTTCATACTTACGTCTGTGCAAAGAGATGCTTATCCAGAAGAGTACATTGCACTGCAAGTAGACAGAGAAATTTCAAGAACAAGTGCAATCCTGAACCTCGATCCTTCCATGAATGATGGCCTCTTACGGATCGGAGGACGTCTGAGACACGCATCAATCAGTCCAGAGGTGAGAAATCCAATCATTCTCCCGAAACAAAGTCATGTCACAACACTACTGGTAATCATTACCACATGAAAGTTGAACACCAAGGGCGACAATTCACCGAGGGTGCAATCAGGGCTGCAGGCCTGTGGATTGTTGCTGGCAAGAGGCTGATAAGTTCAGTCCTTCATCGTTGTGTCACCTGCCGCAAGCTGAGGGGAAGACTTGAGGTCCAAAAGATGGCCGACCTTCCTCCAGAGCGCCTGAGCTCATCAGC
>JAOPHQ010005307.1:0-5000 GCA_030340625.1 Merluccius polli
CCCCCCCCCCCCTCCCCTCCCCCCTCCGTATTACTCAGCCGCGTGTTTAGCGCCTCTTGTTTCCCACACAGCGATAATACAGCGGCTGGAGGTGGAGCTCGTAAAGCACAGCTGGCATATAGGGGAGGAAACACGCCACACACACACACACACACACGCACACACACACACACGCACACACACGCGCGCGCACAGGTTTTCGCTCTCTATCTCCGCCACTGTCTGGCGGCGAAGCGGTCGCTGTGGTGCAGCTAGCTAACCTGAACATTAGCTAGTAGTGGTGTGCCATACTGCATATTTTGGTATCGATCCGATACCCAGTAAATACGGGCCAGTATCGCCGATATCGATACCGATACCGATACTTTTCAATAAATAAGGTGGATGCGTCATTGAATTGCCAAATCTCAATTAATTTTCATGACCTTAGGCTAAGTGTTTTTTGTGATGTTTCCTTTTTTATTATTAAATAGTTAAAACCTAGGACAGAATGAGAACAAAGTTTATAATTAAATAGAAAATGCTTTATTATCAAGTTTTTTTGCTTTGCGTCACGTGACTCGCGTGACGGCGCAACATCTAAACACGAGAGGGGGAGGGGGAGCAAAGTGTGCCTGCTCTGTGGTAAAACAGGAGCGGCGAGTCCGGTGACCGCTGTTTCCTCTTTGCCGAAACCGCAGCATTGCAAACAAGAGCGGAACTTAAAGTAAATAATCGGTCCCAACAGGCTAGGATCGATCTGATACCGATACCGATACTATCGATATTTGGATCGATCCGCCCACCACTATTAGCTAGTCATGAAAGTGGAAATAATGCTTTCGCTGGTTAACTGTTCTGGTTCTAGCTGCTCTTTATGTTGAGACCCAGGCGGCATTTTCTATAAAACATCCACAGTCAACAAATATAAATATATACAGAAATATTCTGACGTATATTGAAACAAGTTTAGAAAAAAACGATAGTTGGGCTTTGCTTATCGAAAACACAGCGTTTTACTGTAATAAATGTGGACAGAAAGCGCATAATAAATATATTCGTCTAGCTCGCCCAAGTTATACCACAGCAGACATACCATGACAGGAACAATTTTCTTTTTGGGGGAGTTTTGAATCGTGTCATATTCATACATTCATATAATATGACGGTGGATATGATAAACTGTTAAAAATATTGCATTGGGTAGCAACCAAACTACCCAAAGTTGTATTTTCCGCCCTGTATTTAAAAGCCACAAGACGGATGTTTCTACTGAAACTGAGTTGAGCCTGGAAAGGCATTAGCACATTCAAATATGAAACGGTTCTTACTTCAGAGTCAACACAATGGAAATCCAGTGAAACAAAATTACATGTCCATGTACTACAATGTCAGCCAACTGCATAATATTACTGTTACATCCCCGACAATTTCATGGTTGGCTGTTAAGAGGATTATCACCAAATGTATACACCTTTAAACGACACACACACACACACACACACACAGCTAATGCTAATGCTATGGCTCCGGCTAATCCTCCTAGCAGTCTGAGCGTCGATGGGTTCAATCTGCCGGTTTGACTCCAGCCGCGCCGGCTGCCCTGCCGGGCGGATGACTGAAGTGCTGAGACAGTAGTGAAGGCCGTGGGGAAATCAGGAGTTGTTTTGCCCAGCGGAGAGAGAAGGGTCCCGCGCGTGTCAAAGGATTTGCCACTCTGGGGTTAACAATACTAATGGCACTTCTTTTGCATTATGATAATTGCCAAGACAAAAATTGCCACCTCATTTTTTCCCTGTTCCTAATTATTGGGCTCTTCAATGCAAGCAGGCAGTGGGAGCTCAACATTGGCAGGCAATTACACTCCTGCAATTACTGTCCCATTGTAAAGTGCGGCTTTGCCGAGGATTTGTAGGGCAGAGAGTGATTGCTCTCCGACGCAATTAAATACAGGTTAAATCTGGTCTGGACCCACATACTGATTTCCCTCTGAAGTTCGCCACTGTGCCTTTTTTCCACCGCTCTTTAATAGCCGCGCCACCTGTGCCAGCGACGTGCGAACGAGGTCGCCCGCCGATACGAGTTCACCCGCCGATACACGTCCCCCCCGTCCGTCCGTCCGTCCGTCCGTCCGTCCGTCCGTCCGTCCGTCCGTCGTCACATCGCTCGCCGCTCGCCGCGACGGGCTCACCGCCACGCTACACTACTCTCTCGCTCTACCGCCGTTCGGGGGGCCAGAATTGAGTCATTTTCATGGAAGACATTTCCAGCCGAGCATGCTGGGTGGGATTAGTAGCGGCGCTCCTCCAGCGTGTCGGAGGGAGCAGTGACCCGGTGTGAATGTGCGCACATGAGGAGGTTTACAGCTGTGTGTCTGCTGGGTTATGGAGGATGGCGGCCATCTGGAACGCCAATGACAGGAGGAGACTGCGGGCGCAGACAGGAAGCCCTAAGCAGACTTGTGTCTCTTTTAAATACCCGCTTTTTTTTTGGTTTGTTCGTTCGTTTGCTTGTTTGTTTGTTTGTTTGTTCTCGTTTTCGGCGATGTTTAACGTCGGTTCAAGGAAACATCGATATTTAAGACGGTTGATGCAAATATATGCTATAAAAATTAATGCGTGTTTTCGTGTAAAGTCGGGGTTTTGCTAGCAAACCTTTGTCTGCACATTTACAACACCAGACGTCCCGACTGAACCGTTACCCCGGTACTTTCCTCACTTTATGTGAAATGTCAACTTCTGGAGGAGAAAATGCTTCTGTTCCAGACAAAAAAAATGGCGGGGTTGACAGAAGTAAATGTCAGCGTATCAGACTAAGAGTATATATTTACGGAGAGTGAAATATCAGAGAGACTACTCATTGCAGGTGTGTAGGTTTATTTCTTCTCCTAGCCTCTACCTTGTATTTGTATTTTTCCGGTAGAAAACAATGTTCACCTTTCATCTCGCCCATATGGCTGGCGCTGGTGTCATGGGGTTGACTGATTGTTGCTGTGATGATTGATTGAGTGGGCATGGCCACACACACCTGCAGGGAGGGGATAATTAGCCAGGTAGCAGGTTAGACCTGAGATGTTTGTTGCTGTTCAGGTCTCTGGCAGTTGGACAGGGAATGGACCCCTGATGGCTCCCGTGTCTTGGTCTTCATATATTGGACTAGTCCGGGGGGGGGGGGGGGGGGGGGATCCTGTGTGTGTTGGCTGAGGACATTGTGAATGTCCTCAGCCAACACACACACAGAATGTGTTGTAGTTAATTGTTGTGTGTTGTGTGTTAGCTTGTGTGTTAGCTTTTTTTGTCTTGTCTTGTTTTCTCTGTGCTGACGTATCATACCGCTCATCTTGACCAGGACTTCCTGGAAGAAGAGATATTGTATCTCAATGGGACCTTCCTAGTCAAATAAAGGATAAATAAAAATAAATAAATACAAATGTTGGACGAAGGCTGTCGCAGGGAAGCTAATGGAGAGCGGACGGCTGCGCTGGAGACGATGATGAGCGCCCGCCCGGACCCGAGAGACGCTGATACAACGTCCTAAAAACTCCTTGCATTTGCATTTGAACTGTCTGTCACCACATTAAAAGCCCCTGCCACTCGCCGCGTGGGTCCAGACCTTCGAATCGGCCCCCCCTCCAGTTCACTGCTTCTGGTCTGGCATCGTGACACGAAACAGTGATTTCTGGGTTTAAAAAAAGCGATTATCCAATGAGCGCCGCGGGGGGTACGACTAACGATGAGCCAATCAGTGCCACGGGCGGGACTAACGCCGTTGTCAAGCTGTTGCCAAGCGTTGTCAAGCTGTGCGCCGGCACCAAGGAGGAGTAATAACAACAATGGCGACCGCAATGGACAAGATAGACGCTGCGATCGAGGCTGTTCTGAATCGAGGTATGTGCTACCTCCATTAGTGTACTCTCAAAACCTCGGCAAAACCAGTCTGTTGGCATGGCGACGAATCAGTGTCAACTTAAAACGATGTTGGATTCAGTGGAGGCTGAAGATGGGATTCTGTCTGATATCAGGCTACCCTTCCTGTCCAGTTTCCAAGGAGGCCATTTTGGACGCCGCCAAGCCGAGCCCCCGCTTCGCACCATCCAAGCCCCTGTTGGTCGGCTCCTGGATACAGACAATTTTATTTTTGTGGGGATAGGGCCTCAAACCCAATACCATATCACCCACCCTTCAATCTGTGTTGTCTGGTCTGTCCCTTTCTCCTCACTTCCACCATATTATTTGCTGTGCCATTGTTCGTTTTCACGGCGGAGCTTGTTGGACGCCCAGGTGTGCCCTTCAGAGCATTTATATATATATATATATATATATATATATATAAAGAGGAGATAGGCTACCTTAGCATCTCCCGTGCCTACATCGTTTGGGGAGTAGGACGGTGCGACTTTATTGTGATGTATTTTAGTGTAACGTTGAAACAAAAGCGGTATATGTTCTTATTAACATCCGCTCTGTCCCCTAATTATTCCCGTGACGATTATGCTAACTAATAGTGGAACATTTTTAAACAGAAAGAAAAGAAAGAAAGGCAGAAACATTTGCAAATGATGGCTCTGGGCAATATGTTTGCTAGTTTTGCTTTTTTTCAACATGGCCTATTAATTCTCCTTGATTTAATTGATCAAAATTTCCCTATAAAACCCATTAACATTTGCCTGAGGCTGGACCATGCAGACAAGCATGGCCATTATCAACCACCACTGCCAATTTAATTTCAGACACTGGAGTTAATCAAAGGTAGTCCAGAAATACACCTCAGAGTGCAGACTAACGGTGCTCGAATCCTCTGCTCTTCAAATGTCAACCTGAAAAATCCCATTATAGCAAAGTTTCTAGTTGCCTTTTTTTCCCGTACGTTAACTACTGTTTCAGCGGTGTAATAGCTTTATAAAATCACCAAATAAAACGTCGTTGTGCCCTCAAGCTTTCCGTTGAGCGTGTAGAAGATGTCGTGTTCATTGGCGGGGCCGTATAAATCATGACGTGCCACATATATATATTTTCATCTGC
>JAOPHQ010005307.1:7500-17500 GCA_030340625.1 Merluccius polli
GTGTGTGTGTGTATGTATGTGTGTGTGCGTGTGTGTGTGTGGGGGGGGGTGGGGTGTTGCTTTGAGAGGTCCAGGAGCAGAGGGGCCAGCGCGAGGGGAGGTGTTGAGTGACCAAGCGTGAGCATAGCTCCCTCTACCCATCATTAAACATGGCCGTTAAAAAGAAAGACAGGAAGAGAAGAAAAAAAATAAAAATAAATAAAATCCCTCATAAAAATAAAGCCTGACGACGCGGTTGCACTTAGGACAGCCCTGTTTCATTTGTGCGTTTCAATAGGTTAGGTGGAGAGACCACGACAAAAAAAAACAAAAATACAAAACGTAAGCCATCACATGCTTGATCACAGAAGCAGTGTACTGCCGAATCTATTACTTCCCTCTGAATGGATCGCTTTTTAAAGTTGAATAGAGAGGCAAATTATGCGCTGAAATCGCGTCCTAAAGAGGGGCGATTACAGACTCACTTTAAACGTCAGTTGTAACCTCTCAGGTGCTTTTTACCCCCTGCCCTGCCCTCTCCCCCTCTCTCTCTCTCCCCCTTCTCTCTCTCTGACTTGTTCCCCCCCCTCTTCCCTCGCCTCCTCGCCTCCCTCTCCAACGTGTGCACGCGCACACAAACACAGTTTATTATGCAGTAACATCACCAGAAACCCCCAAAGGCAGATGCGTATCGCTCTATGACTGATGAGGGTAATTTCTCCCAAACAACAGAATGATCACTTTGGTAGTGATTGCTCCAGAGCCCACCTCTCTGTCTCTCTCTCTCTCTCTCTCTCTCTCTCTCTCTCTCTCTCTCTCTCTCTCCCTCTCTCTCTGTCTCTCTCTTGCTCTCTCTCTCCCTCTCTTGGTCTCTCTCTCTCTCTTGGTCTCTCTCTCTCTCTCTCTCTTGGTCTCTCTCTCTCTCTCTTGGTCTCTCGCTCTCTCTCCACTTCTTTCCTCTCTCCTTCCCCTTCTTCACTCTTCCTGTCATCTTCTTTTCAGCAAGGCAAGAAGAGAAAAAAAAAATGACAAAAGGAAAAAATAGAGGACATTTGTTGCACTATCTCCCGCGGTGACTGGATTTATGTTGTTTTTTCAAGGAAAATAGCGCAGACAGTATGTTGCACGCCGGGGGGGCATAACCCAGCGATAGGGTTCATCAATATGCTCATTGTGATTGGCCCCCCCACCCCACCCCACCACCCTGCTTACAAGAAAGCAGAGTGAAAAAATTAAATAACAGACTCTTCAGATTGTCAAATGTTTTATTTTGATCGCCGTGGCGACCTGAGGTGATGCACTCAGACGGTGTGAATTAGCCCGGCGCTGAACCTCGGACCGCGGCGCGGTTGTGCGTTTCCCGGCTGTGCACCGCGAGATGCACAGCGGCACGCCAGCCAGCCAGCCAGCCAGCCAGCGGAGAACACTTAGGATTTGTCTGCCTCTTTCTCTTTGGCCTCATAGGTTCAGCCTCAGTGGGCTGTCTTTACCTATTCTCCCATCTGTCAGTCACACACCACAACAAATCCACCTGTCTGGGGGTGCGGGCGGCCGGGGCTGAATGGGAGCGCGGCTACAGCTGTCTGGGTCCCAGCAGAGTGTGGGAGCGGCCGGGGCAGCGCCCTCCACCGGTGATGGAAAGGCCATTAAGATGCTTATTATCCCACCTGTCAGCTCTTCCTGCTCACCTGCGCCAACACCGCCCCCCCCCCCCCCCCCCCCCCTCCCCTCCCTCCCTCCAGCGAGCTAATGAAGATAGCCACGCAATTACAATAGCCCTTTAAAACCTGGGGAGTCTCGGTGCTCTCCTTTTCCCTTTTCCCTTTTCCTTTTTCTTTTTTTTTTACCTTTTGCCTTTCCCGGTGTCCTTGCGCGGGTATGTCAACCTTGTAGCGGTGAAACGATCCAGGCGTGAGAGAGACACACACATTCGCGCCGAGCGACTTGATTACCTCAACAATGAAGCTATTAACAGCACATTATGGAAAATGGTACCGGTCAAAACAGCATCTAATGGGATAAAGGGTAAATACAGCACACTTTAACGTCGCTGACTTTCACCGGCTCTTTGAAGGATGTTTTCAATTACAACCAAGCTAATTTAATTCATTGTTTCACAGCTGAAAATGCATTTTTTAAAGGTTGACTGAGTCCCCATTGCAGAACTCAGGTTTAATCAGTCATGTACATTGAACACATGCACTGGAACGTCCTCTAAAGAGATTGACAAAGTTGCCGGGGATCTGCACTCTGCAGGCTCTTAAAGGGCCACGGCGAGGGGCCCCTCCTCCCCCTGCTCTCCGGCAAGGCAGGTTTCAGTCGCGGAGGGAGGGGGGGAGGGGGGGGGGTGTTCGGCGGAAAGATGAAAGACCTGCGCCTTTAAGAGGGCTGTCTCCTCTCTCCCTCATGCTCCCCCTCAACCACACAGACACTCCTGTGAGCTTTTGTGAGGCTGCTCCTGTCCCTCACGTCTCTTTGTGGGGGGAAAAGAGCAGCAGACTTCCCCCAGAACATCACTGGGAGACGGCGGCGGCGGCGCGGCGAGGAGCTCCCGAGGGGAGGAAGAGACGCTCCAGGGTGCACAGAGCGCCGCGGACACGCCTGGACCGGGGGAGGCAGAGAAGGGGGACCACGCACACCCACCCTCACCCCACACCCACCCCTCTCCCCCCCCCCCAACCTCAACCCCATCCTGGAGGAAATCCGGCCACAGGTTCAAAGCTGCACAACGGGAAAGCAAAACCCCATCGGAAGAGGTCAGAGTCAGAGTTCAGCGCAGCAGTAAGTTCTGCACACCGGCGGACCGGGATCAACGGACGCCGGACCGGACGCCGGACAGAACAGAAAGGTTACGATTTTAAGTTTCTCCTTTTGCAAAAAGTTAGTTTGAAGTGTAACACACGGCGTGTTTGCTGATGTTAAGTATGCAACGTATGTAGGGCCAGAGCATTTTAAATAAGAAGCAATATTTGGTTCTGCATTTAGTTTTCTGTCTACCGAACCGCCTCTGAATGGTCTTCTTTGGATACGCAAATCAGATTCTGGTACATTGAAGAAGAGAGCATTGTGCCGTTCCTTCGCTCGGCGCTTTTAATTCAGCAACCGGCCGCTTTATCTCAAGTGTCCAGCACTACCGTGGAGCAGCTTCAAAGAGACCATTGATAGTGCTCCAGGGGAGGAAAGCAATAGAAGGGCTTATGTGAAAGTCTTTCAAACTTTGTGGTTGTTGCCTACAGGAAGGGGAAAAAAAGTATAAAAGTGTACAGATAAATTAAAGAAAATGAGAATATGATCCTGAGCCGCTCTGCGTACGGATCTGCACGTGACTGAAGCGGGATCCAACGGGGACATTGAGTAGAGGAGATATGTTTACAGGCTGCGGCGTGGTGAGTGGCCAAAGCCACTACCTGTCCAGGGACTTGGTCAGGCCTCAGCCGGGACTCGAGTTCAACCGGCAGGTCCATCTGGAGGTCGGAGGATCCCCAGGGTCCTGCCTCACCTACCAGAGTCCGGTGTACAACACCCCTGCTCAGTCTTCTGTGGGCAGCAATGTGCTCAACCTGTCCAAACCGACTCCGGCGCCACCTCCACCTCCTCCACCACCACCACCACCACCTCCAGCTACGGCACCAGCACCCGGTCCTCCCAGCGCCCCCAAGCTGGGCCAGGGAGGCTTCAAGAAGATCTGCCGCACCGAGGAGGACAGCCCCAGTCCCTTTCCGGGATTGGCGTCGGGGGTGCTGGAGATGCGCGTGAAGGAGGGCAGCAAAATCCGCAACCTAATGGGCTTCGCCATGGCCCGCATGCAGGGGGAGAAGGCGGACGGGGGAGGCGGGGGGAGGCGGGGGTGCCGCCGGCGGCCTGAGGCAGGTGGTTTTCACCGGGTCAGGTCGCGCCGTCACCAAGACCATCACCTGCGCCGAGATCATGAAAAGGAAAGTGGGCTCCCTGCACCAGCTGACCAAGCTGCGCTACAAGGGGGTGAAGGAGGTATGGGAGGAGAGCCACGATGGGGGGGCGTCGGAGATGACCGTGCACAGGACCGTGCCCTCCATCAGCATCCTGCTTTCCAAGGACCCCCTGGACCCGCTGGAACCGGGCTACCAGCCGCCCGAGACCCTGGGCGCGTTGTGGGAGGAGAGGGAGGAGCAGACGGCGTTCAAGAGACCCCCGGGACCGTCGCCGTTCGCCGGTTACCCCGACTGTAAGCGGGCGTGTTTGGGCGAGGGGGGCTCTGTGGCGCCGCCGTCGCTGAGCGGCTGAGTGGCGGCGGCTGAACGGCGGCGGCTGAACGGCGGCGGCTGAACGGCGGCGGCTGAACGGCGGCGGCTGAACGGCGGCGGCTGAACGGCGGCGTCCCGCGGTGGACGGAGAGGAATGAGGAGGAGAGGAATGAGGAGGAGAGTGAAGGAGTTGACTCTGCACCGCCCTCCTCTCCGCCACAGTGGCCAGACAATCAGAGCACTTACTCACGCGGAACGGCGCTCTCTGCAAAAAAAAAGAAAAAAAGACTCTGGGAGTCGCTCCTGCATCCAGAGGTCAGTTCGCCAGGGACTTTCAAAACTCGCCTCTGTACATACACAGCATTTACCATGATGCATTTTTCGGCACGATAAAGGTTTACTTAAAAACAAAAAAAA
The DNA here is from genome assembly GCA_030340625.1 of Merluccius polli. NCBI lineage: Eukaryota > Metazoa > Chordata > Actinopteri > Gadiformes > Merlucciidae > Merluccius > Merluccius polli. The sequence goes on from JAOPHQ010005307.1 coordinate 12,120, forward strand.
CCCGGAGAAAACGATGATGATGATGATGATGATGATGATGATGATGATGATGATGATGATGATGCTTGTTTTACTGTTGAGTGTGTAACAAAATGACGGTCCGTTTTGCATCGACGTCACAAAAAGTCATGAAGTCAGCGACTCGCCGTTCCGGATCGCTGCTCACGGTTAACCACCCAGAACATTATGGACAAAACGCCATTAGCCCTTTACCTTTGGACCTCTTTCTTTTCTCCTGTGACCTTTAAAAATACAAAAAGGTACAGCCAAGAACCTGGAAGGAAATGTAAAATGTTTTAAAGCCATTTTAATGCTATGACTACTGCAACATATAGCACACATATAGCAACACTATGCTATGTGTGCAAGACCATAAGTAAAAAAAATAATGTTTGATCTGCATTGTGTATTTTTTTTTTTTCGTTGTGGCTTACGCATCAAACGAGAGCATATAAAAATCAAAATGACAAATTAATAATAATAATAATAATAATAATAATAATAATAACAACAATAATAATAATAAATAGAGGAAAATAAACCCACAATGTGCGGATCAGTGGATAAGGGCGATGTGTAGTCAGAGTTGATTTAACACCGGCGCTGTGATAAGCCGCCGCTCGCCACACCAGCCCCGGCTTGACAGAGGCGCCTGGGGCAGGAGCAGCGCCACAGATAATCATTAAGATAACAGCACAACATCACACACAGGGAAGTAAAGAAAAGGATTAAAACTGGAGTTGACAGCGCTTCACACCGCTGTGCTCCCTGCGAAAATATGAAACCCAAGCCATCGCGCCGCACTTCCCCTTCCACGACGCTGTTTATTGGCTCATCATATCTGTGCTATATTGTCATTATTTTTATATTGGAACAGTGTTACTGCGCTGTTTATGCAGGGTATGGCACACCGGGCTTGGGGTCCGCTAGCGAGCAAACCGGGTTATGGGCTACATGACTGAACCAGAGCTGGAGACGGTCTGTAAGCATTGATGTGTATGCGGTCTGAACAATCGCCTCCTGAGGTTTGAGTTTAAGGTGGCGAGTGGCGGCGCTAGACGCTGTGTACAACTAAGATGTGCAAAACAATAAAACTACCAATACCAGTGTGACGCCGATTCAAAGCCTTTCTTGGTATTGTTCTCCTTTCCAGAGTTTCCTAACGGCGCTCCCTGCAGGGCGCCGCATCGATTCCCTCGTCACCGTCATGCATTTCTTTTTCTTTTTTTGGACAAATAACCGATATTAGCAACAAAGGTTTTGATATTAATGAAACCTGGCAAAAAAAAGAAAAAAGTAACATGTGATTATCCAATCTGCCATGCCTACTCACCGTGAAATAAACCTGCTCAGTCACAGACGACACACACTGTATATGCTGTACATTATTTATGGAGGCACTGTGGACTTGGAGCCATTTGTCATGAAAAAAAAAATGAAATGAATGAAGAATAATAATACACAGACTGGGTTATACCAATTTGTCCGATGCATTAAAGATCCCAGACCTCGCAGGGTAACCCCTAAACATAACTCACCATTGGAAACCAGTCACAGGAGAATAGTTTCATCAAAGTAGGCCTTGGAATGAGTTTTGCTTTTCTGCTTAATCAACCGTGTCTTCCCAGGCTAATAACCTTTTCTAAAGTTGAATCTTGTCTGAAACGTTTCTCGCTTGATCTTAATGGAAATCTGCAGCAACGCCGGAGCGCTGCTTAATAAAGTAAATTAATCAAAGGGAATCTTAACTGCCGTAACAATTCTTTAAGCAACTCAAATAAAAAAGAAACAGTTTAGCAGCTCCGTCCCTGAAGTATTTAGTGTGAAACTTTTAAATGATCACAAATTACACCCCCACCCCCCCTCCCCCACCTATCTGTGTGTGTGTGTGTGTGTGTGTGTGTGTGTGTGTGTGTGTGGCGTTTGCATGTTTTCTCACCATGTGGGTCTGCGTTCCCTGAGACCGCCAATAACTTGAGTGTCCAGGTACACAGACAGACAGACAGACAGACAGACAGCAGATAGATCCAATAAAATAAACGCCATTTAACACCCGGCGAGTCGACCCCCCCCTCCCCCCCCCCCCCCCGCCCCCCTGGGGTGAACAGAGATCCTCAATATAAATAAATATACAATCATGTGTAGAGCGCAGCAAAGTGGTTACGGCGGCAGCCCCTCATCGCTCCACGGCAAACACAAAGATTAACCTACTTCACCTGCCTCCCGCCGCCCCCCCCCCCCCCCCCCCCCTCCTCAAACACACACACTCACACACACACACTCACTCACACACACACACCCAGGAATCAGAGCAAAACCGAGGAGGGAGAAAGGGGGGTGTGCATCAGAAATGCTGCAACAGCAATCAGACTCATATGGACGTAAAGGGTTCGTCCTCAGCACCGCTGGAAGGTTATCATTCCAGTTTGTTGTTATCGCCGCGGTAACAGCCTCCACCGGGGAGAGCCTGTGGCGCAGTCAGTCAGTGATGCGGGTCACACAGATAGCGCGGCTATAGGTAAATCTTCACATCGACCCCTGAGCCCTTATCAAACATTTTCCTTTTTCTTCTGTTTTTCTTTTTTTTTTTTCTTTCTTTTCTTTCTTTCTGTCTTTTTTCTTTTTTTTAATTTAGGGGCCCAAGTGTTTGAAAAAGAAAAAGAAAAAAAATGCAGACGGGGTAATTAGGGATAACAAAATGGCCCCGGCTGACTGAGAGGTCAGATAAAACACAGTGACAAAAGCATTACCCCCACAGCTAAATCCAATGTGGCTGGCGCAGAATAGCATAGCGGGGGGGGGGGAGGAGTGGAGGAGGAGAGGAGGGGAGGGGAGGAGGGGAGGGGAGGAGGGGAGGGGAGGAGGGGAGGAGACGAACAAGGTGCTGAATACCGTTGTGGACGGTGGACAAGGTTATTCAGACTCTATTTTCCACCTCTCTAAAAATAAATAAAGAGTAAAAAGGTTTGTTTTCCGGGAGGTCGTGATGTAAATGAGTTCAGTCGCATCTTTCAGAGCCCAACGTTTCTGTTTCCTCATCTCCATATATGTCCTGTGCACATGTAAACAACATGTATGTATACAACATGTATGTACTGTATACCATGCGTGTGGAAAACATCAGGGAAGCTCCCTTTTTAATCTCGATGTTCTGGGATGAGATGAGTCCATGTTGTAAACCCGGTAATCCGGTTCTGATTCCGACATCGGTACATTAGTGTTGTTATATAAAGAGATAATGGGATCAGGGGACAGGTAGGGAGGGAGTGTTGCTCATGCGGTTTCACTATTTGGTGTCAAGTGTGTGTGTATGTGTGTGTGTGTGTGTGTGTGTGTGTGTTTGTGTTTTTAGGGATGGTTTTTAAATGCACTATGTTTTACCGGTGGACCTGCATAGTATGTATAGCAAACAGTGTACTTACTACTGTTAAAGATATTTAATGATGATATTATTTATTGATGATATTTAATGACGGTGTTTAATAGTATAACGATTGAATCCCGGGTCGTTTTTAATAAATGAGCAACACACAAGCAGAAGCACAAGCGTTCCCTAAAGTCGCCAACATGAGCTGACATACGATTTTAAGATATATGTAAACAAAACATGATGATTTAAGTATTTACATCTCAACACGTCCGGACTGACCCATTATTGTTACGCTATTAAAATGGAGGGGCTCCAGTCCAACCATGTGTCTCCCCCCCCCCCCCCCAAAAAAAAGCCAATAACTACATGGAGGGTGTGAATAAATTCATTTTGAACCTGAAGTAATAAAAAGCCCCGCGCCGCGCCGGATGAGAACGAGGTCTCCGGGATGGCGTGGGAGTTCGCTATCTGCCAGCCTCCAGATGGCTTCGTCTCCTCTTATCTAGAAGAATGGGCGCCGCCTCCATTTTTCAACTCCTCTTATCTGGGAATCCTTTAAATTGAATATTTACTGGGGGCCTGTGTTTTCTCCCCGCATGTACCAGCCTCCCGAAGTCTCCCAGTGCCCCAGCCCCTAAAATATTGTTCTTGTTATTTGGTTCGCTCCGTCTCTCAGTGCTTTGTCATGTAATGGGACAGTGATTGATTGTGTGATTGCCAGCAGAGAATGAGGAGGTGGTGGAGGAGGTGGTGGTGGAGGAGGTGGTGGAGGAGGTGGTGGTGTGGGGGGGGGCAGAGTGTTTATTAATGAACGACAATACGGGGAATATGGCCAACAATAGGCAAATAGGCCGACGCCTTCATCTAAAATTGCCCGCGGGGGGAAAAAAACCGTCATCTTGTGTCAGGAGTGAAATAGATTAAATGCATCACCTCCCTAACCCGCCATTGTTGCTGCGGCGGCGGCGGCGGCGGCGGCCTCCACTAGAGGTTAAGAGAACGCTTGAAGCGGCCGTTGGAAAGTCCCATTGCGTTATGGCGGCGGGGGGGGGGGGGGGGGGGGGGGGGGTCTATCTCCATAAACAAGCTGTGCACATCACCCTCCACCTGGTAAGTGTCTGAACACGTCTTTTCAGAGCCATTATGTGAGATACCTCCATGTTGGATTAATCAGTGCAGCTGAGGATGTAATTGCCGCGCCGAAGTCAAAGCTGTAAGTGCAGATAATGAACAGGGGAGCGGCGGCGGCGGCTGAGGATCCAAAGTGTTTATACACCGGTTTGTGCAGCAGGGATGTCTGCATGCGCGTTTCTTAAAAAAAAAAAAGAGAAAATGCTTTTTTTCTTCTTTTTTTTAACGTATTTTTTTCAAAGGAAGTAAAAGTAAGCAGAGCGGACGCTGAATATTTGGGTCGTTATCATGATGTTCATTTTTTTTTTTTTATAATGGGCCTTTGCTCGGAGATTAAATGTCCCATAATGTGTGATAAGCCTTTGATTTGACTATTGCTGCCCTCTGCTGATGGAAAAGTTAATTATTATATTATATTATATCGTTATAGTCGGCCCTTAGTTGTAGAAGTGCTACAAAGGGCAAAAAATAATGTGTTCCTACTTTTTTCCCTCCAACCACACACACACAGTATTACAATTTAAACCGTTGTTGTTTTTAGCACTAGCAACAACGGTAACTGTGGTAAATGCTATTTTCTGGATCATTAGCGGTATTATCTGAGCGGAAATCATTTTCTCCTAATTGTAACGCTTGGACTGAAATCTTAATGAGCTGTCTAGCAGGCTAGCATCTTAGCCGCAGATGAGCGGGAAACTCCCCCGGTTACCGGCGAACCCCTGGGTGGGCGGGAAATAGCCCTGGATGAGGGGAAATGGTCTCTAGATGTTTCCACGGAGACATCAGTGTCCCCAGATCAGTGTAGCCTGACCTGAGCCACGCCACGGAAAACCGGATTACAGCTCCGCATGCTCCCACTGTGAATCCCACCGTCTCTCAC
>JAOPHQ010005307.1:20000-34993 GCA_030340625.1 Merluccius polli
GTAACAGGACATGTTGATGTGTTGCTTGGCAACGCATAAACATTTGTGTTGGCGGAGCCAAATAAATTATTAAATAGACAAACAAATCACAATCTGTTGTCACTTATTACTGTCAACTAATAAATGGCGCTTGTAGAACTGTGATTAATGGGCTTTTGTAGGCTGTGATTATCTTTGGCACTCGTACCTTCGACCGAATCACAGCCGTGCAGATATTCAGGATAACAGCGCTCCCTCTCGCGGGGTATCTTTGCGGTATCTTTGCGGTATCTTTGCGGTATCTTTGCGGTATCTTTGCTTACATGATCTACAGGAAGTTGCTTAATTTCTTCCCCCTGTTATTTAAGCTTCAGTTTGTTGTTTTCTCCCCAACGCTGCCAGTCACAACGACCTCGCCATCCAGCTGAGGGTCCATAGCAACAACCTCCTGAGCCGCGTCGACCTCCACAACCTCCCCTCGGTGGCCACAGACATCACCCGCCTGCGCGCCGGTCATGTGCAGACTCAGGTATCCATCATCCCCTGAACTAACTCCTGGGGCTTTTCCACACACATGTCTGTGCTGCCTTGGTCTGACTTGGTTCAGCCTGGTTTACCAGATGTAAGTTTTTGAAACAAAAAATAAAACAAGTTCCCCCCACTATTTTGCAAGGGCACCGTTGCTGCATCCTGGGCTTAGCGCTGCCCAAGACGATTGTGACTGGTTAAATAAATAAATGTGTTTTTTTTTCCCCCCTATACCAGAATGAAAGCAAGTAGAAAGAGAGTAGACACTTTCTCCAGCACTGGCACAGCGCTAAAACCAAGTGTGGAGAAAGGTCTGACTATGAGAGACTAGACTTGATTCGACTCGCCTAAAAAAGCCCATCCCAAGACGATTGTGACTGGTTAAATAAATAAATGTGTTTTTTTCCCCCCTATACCAGAATGAAAGCAAGTAGAAAGAGAGTAGACACTTTCTCCAGCACTGCTAGGTCTGGCTATGAGAGTCTAGACTTGGTTCGACTCGTTGGTGCGTCAGCCCGGCAGGGATTTGCATCTCCATTACACCAGCGCTTCCCGCTTGAAGGCGTGTGTTTAACCGATGACGCGCTCCACTTGAGTCGTCTGGTCCGTTCCCTACCCATCTGACTTCCCCGTTGGGTTTGGTCTAACTCCAGAGACGGTCCATCTCGGGTTTAACTCCAGAGACGGTCCATCTCGGGTTTAACTCCAGAGACGGTCCATCGCAGGCATGACTCAGCAACGTGTTTAAACTGTTAATGGAAACGCAAATCAGCGCTGCATGCTTTGACTCGGCGTGGCCAAAAGTGCCAACAGGAAAAACGCCAGCGTTGTCCCACCACCGCCACCACCGCCACCACCGCCACACTCATAAAGAAGAGCTGAAGTCCCCTGGGCTCTCTGTAGGAGAACCGTCCGTCATGTCACGCGCCGGGAACAAAAGCAGAGCAGGTAGCGTAACTGCGGCTCCTTTCTTCTGCTCCGTGTGCTCCTCTCCTGCCCGTGTCGTCTTGTGTTGTCGTGTTGTCAGGTGTTCGCCGCCTATGTGCTCTGCGGGGCCCAAGACAAGGACGCCGTGCGGCTGACCCTGGAGCAGGTGGACGTGTTGAGACGCGTGTGCACAGAGTACAAAGACCTGGAGCTGGTCACGTCTGCAGAGGGTACCTGCAAAAACACACTGCAGTCTCACTGCAGGGACGCAGCACAATGAGAAATATGAAGGATGCATGATGAAGGATGCATGATGAAGGATGCATGATGAAGGACGCATGATGAAGGACGCATGATGAAGGACGCATGATGAAGGATGCATGATGAAGGATGCATGATGAAGGATGCATGATGAAGGATGCATGATGAAGGATGCATGTTTTTGTACATTTTTCGATGAGATCACACCTCAAAAGGAACAAAACATGCATTAATACCACAATAGTAAAACAAAGTGACCGTGTAACAAAGAAGACAAATGTAAAGTACGTCAGCTGTAACTGTCACAATTTTCGACAGACCACAGCCCTTATATTTGAAAAAAGGCGAAAATGACTTGAAAAGTGCATTTGGATATTTGTTAGGGCGGAAACTTCTTTTAATAGGCGTACCTCTATTACCATTACCTCTCATAACATGAGAGACGATAAGAGTTTAACACATTATTATCAATGCCCACAGGGAAATTGAGGAGTTAGAGCAGCAAAAAATCAAGAGATAAGATCAAATAAAACATGAAAAAAAACCTGAATATCCATGATAAACATAACAAATAAGAATACAAATCACAATATCTGCAATATATTATATATATATATATATATATATATATATATATATATATATATATATATATATATATATATATATACAGTATATATATATATATATATATATATATATATATATATATATATATATATATATATATATATATATATATATATATATATACCTAAGTGTTTACTATTTTGTATTTTTGTACAAAGGTGTATATATATATATAAACATATATATATATATGTTTTTTTAATATATATATATATATATATATATATATACACACCTTTGTACAAAAATACAAAATAGTAAACACTAAGGTAAACAAATATAAAATATGATATAAAATATACATATGTCACATGATGATCAGGAAGTGTGTGAGTGCGTTTCCTGCCGTGTGTCAGGGCTGCGGCGCGCGGCGGCGGCGGGGACCGATCGCGTGCGTCCTCAGTGTGGAGGGCGGTCACTCCATCGACAGCAGCCTGCCGGCCCTCAGGATGTTCTACCAGCTGGGGGTCCGCTCCATGGCCCTCACACACAACTGCAACACGCCCTGGTGAGGAGAGCCACCAGCCGCACGCCCACACATCCTCACAACGACACCGTCGTGTAGTCTAATAATCATAATTAATTATGAAATCACGGTCATAGCGGCTAGGCTGTGAATACCAGCTGAGTTCGATCCACAATATGTCCACAGTCGTACCTGTGGGTGTCCTTTTCCAAGATGGCCGAACGCCAACCTGCTCCTCCTGACATCATGCATCTGAATTCAGATTAGATTAGATTAGATTAGATTCGATTCGATTCGACTTTATTGTCAGTCATTGAACAAAGTAACAGGTACTTGGACAACAAAATGCAGTTTGGCATCCAAGCAGAAGTGCAGAGTAGTGAAGTGCGATAGTATGTACATATAAACAGGTTTATATATAAATATAGTGTATAAATACAGTGCAGGTATTCAGTGCAAGTTGCTTTGGATAAAAGCGTTGCTGAGCGCTTGACAAACTTATATGTCAGCAGTTTCTTTAACAATGTGTGTAAAAGTTTAAACACATGTTTCTGGGGGCCGCCTGCATGAGCAGATCTTCATAGATAGTGGCACTGCTGACATCCTGCATTCATTCATGGATATCTTTTTGGTTTTGATTGTCGTCTTCTTCCAGGGCTGCGTCCTCCTCAAGTCTCTATGATTACTATCCAAGAGAGAACAACAGCCTGACGTCGTTTGGTCGGGTACGTCTTGACATTATATACTTTTACTTGTATATTATAATTGTGTTCCATTATTATTTGCGATGGACAGTATTAACCATGTAACTAGACCATGTTTAACGGGCACAGTGAAACACATCAGGTACTTTTATCTCACATTGAAGTGTTCACTGTTCCAGTTATCGTGGCATATTTATTCGCTATATTTCCTCAGGGCTTGATTTCCAATCGCGGTTGAGACTTCAGCTCCCGATTGCCTGAGATCTCCCGTCTCTGGTCCTACCACACTGAAGGCTTTTCTTGTTTCGTACTCATATCATGGATGGATGGCTCTTCTAAATTGACTTTTATATTAATGGTGGATTTAATGAATGAAATCCATCTTGATCAAAAGTTATAGTACCGTTTCGGTTATAGATTTTCTTTTTTTTTGTACCCGTGCCTGAGTAAACGTGAAGGGGTTTCCAATTCAAAATGTACTCGTTTCTATGCATTTGTGTTTCTACCGCCGCTGACGAAACAAAACTAAAACACATATATGTCCTCCTGGCTTGTTGTTGGGGAATCCCAACGAGACAAGGAACATCTAACGATGACAAGATGTTATAAAGCAGAGTATCATCAGCTTATCATCAGTAGAGTTTGATGTGGTAGTCCTGATGTCCTGATGTCCTGATGTCCGTCCCTCCTGGGCCTGCAGGCGGTGGTGACGGAGATGAACAGACTGGGGATGATAGTGGACCTCTCCCACAGCTCCTGGGACACCGCCAGGACCGCCATCCACGTCTCCAAGGCTCCCGTCATTTTCAGCCACTCCTCCGCCCACGCCGTCTGCAACCACAACCGCAACGTCCCCGATTGGCTGCTGCATGAACTGGTAGGAAACACTGATTCGTTGATCGTGTGTGTGTGTGTGTGTGTGTGGATGGATGAGGATTGTTGTTATGGTGTGATGCCTCAATCGTTGTTTCAGCCTTTTTTCCAGAATGAGTTTTTATTGAAATAGTATTATTTTATTGAATATGTATCTCTATTTACCTCCAGAAAAAGAAGGGTGGGCTGATCATGGTGAATCTGTTCAGTGACTTTGTGGCCTGCAAGGGTGAAGCGACGGTGTCTGCTGTGGCCGGTAAGCGGTCTGTCGTCCGGATCAGCGATTCATTCGTTTCTGCGTGTGTGTGTGTGTGTGTGTGTGTGTGTGTGTGTGTGTGTGTGTATCTCTTAAGTCTTAAAGCCTCTGTGTTGGCTTGCTTTTTATTTTTTATTTTTTTTTGGCAGACCATTTTGACCACATCAGAAAGACCATTGGAGCCGAGTCAATAGGAATCGGTGGAGACTATGACGGCGTTCATCGGTAAAAAGAATAAAAACAAGCAGTTCATACATTCAAAATTATCCTAAATTCAACATTTAGGTAGAAATGTGTTTGTTCTGCTTCCACCGTCACTCTGTTGGATGTAAAGCGTGTTCTGCTTGAAATGTCATGTAAATGAACACATACAACAGGTTTTAAATGTAAATAACTAAATGTCAAACTCAACATTTAGAATGAACATTTTGGAGATGTTAACTATTTATTTAGGAACAGGAAAATACAAATATGTACCTATATGTATTTGTATCAACAGATATCCTCTGGGGTTGGAAGATGTGTCCAAATATCCTTTCCTCATCCAGGAACTGCTGCCGGAGGAAGTGGTCCGAACAGGAAGTGGCCGGTGTCCTGCGACACAACTTCCTGCGAGTGTTTGACGAGGTGGAAAGGGTAAGTGATTACTATTATAACTATTATAACTCTCTGTTATATGAAACACATGTGAAGTCAATATTATAGATGGATCCCATGACATTACAATATCATAAATAGTGCTTTTATAGTGATTTTAAGAAGTAGTTGTTGAAGGAGCTGTTCAAGGTCTGGATCCAACATGGTGGACTAGCTGTAGACGCTGCATGTCCCAGTACAACGTTGAATCATGAAGAAACACGTTTCCCAGGTGCGTGATGAGTTGAGGTTGAGCCCACCCAGTGAAGCGCAGATGGCTCCAGGAGGAGGTGAAGAACCCGTGCAGACTGGTCCTCCACCAGCCCACCCAGGCCCACCGGGTCAAAGGTCGGTCCTCCTCCGCTGGCTCCCTGCGGCCGCCGCATCTCCTCTGGACGCTCCTCCTGCTCCTCCTGCTCCCCGGCCTCCTCGCACTTTATTGAGCTGGGCTAAAATGTCGGCTTACATATTATTTGCATATAGGTCTTACATATATATATTTTTTGCAACTGTCGGGAGAGGAAACATAATAAACCTCAAACCAATAGATGTCAAACTTTTATGTATTTTATGTGGAATAGACATTTATTTGATATTTGCTGTCAGGATACTGTTGTCAGACCAGCAGCACTGCTGAGATAAACTGACAGAATTAGAATAAATAAACCAATAAAAATACAAATACATATGAATACTTATAAAACAACTCCAGGTTGAGGACTATCATTTACCTGTACAGGTTATATTAAATTGTGTTCTAAGTGGTATTAAAAAGTCTTAAATTGAACTGGAAACCTGCAGATACCCTGAATAAACCATTAACCAATTGTGGTTAATGGTTAATGGCGTGGGATTGATAGTTTATCTTATCTTCTTATCAAACCATCTAGTGTAGAAAACTTTAAAAAACTGCTTTCATCATTCATATTAATGCATATATTTGTTTGATATTCATTGATTTTATTTATTTATTTTACAAAATATACTATATCTGAATAACAAATATATAAACTAGACTAAAGATGACAGATATTTGTGTATAATTGTATTTTTGTTCTTTAATTTTGTATTGCTAAAAATTAGTTATGTTCTTTTTGGCTCAAATAATACCGGCAGCAGTCAATGTGCAGAGTGAAGCGGTTTGATGAATGCATATTTGAAGTTAATGTGATAAATCAAACCGGAAATCGGTTCGACACAATGCAGGGCTCCACACATTAGATTTCCTTGTCTTTTTATTTAGCCATACAAAAGGTTGTTTTCCCGTTCATAAACTTCAATCTACACGATAGGAAACAGGAAATGTGTGTGCGCAACAAAGCCTGTGACGGCCGAGGATTTTTCTTTTCTAGTCCGTCAGATAAAAAATAGAATAAAATACATGTGTGGTGATTCCAAAAATGATTTATCTTCAAATGTCTCTCTTAACAATATAAATCCTTGTCGAATACAAAACATCCATAAATAAAATAAAAACACCTTCGGTAATTGCTTTTACAGTTCCCCTTGCATCTGCATTTACAAACAGCATTTTGTAACACGTCCATTACCAGCAACGACTTTTCCCATATTTCATTATCTATATATCTATATCTCTTTCTAAGATCACTAAGGGGGAGACAACTAACAAATAAATAAGGTATAAATAAATACATGTCTCCGCAGCCGAGGAGCTGAACGAGGCACACGGTGTGAAAGCTTAGTGGGGGAAACAACAAATCCACTGATCCACTGTACAAAAGTGTCTGATCTCTACAGCGTACCCGGCGTATCGCCATGCACACTACTCTCTAAGAAAATACAAAAAATACTGACATTGTTGACGGACAGTTGGGCTAAACGTGGATTTTGAAAGTTGATGATTTCAACAAATATTATATCTGAGGGCCTTTTTTTTTGTTGGAAAAAGATTGCTCAGAAGTCGTAAAATGGCGTTTATACTCTTGTTCTACAAGAATAGAAAACATCTGCCCCCCCCCGTCCGAGACGCTTGAAAATGATCTCTGAAGTCTCTACATGTAGACCGCCTGGACAGACGGACAGACGCGCGCGGACGCCGTCCCTCTGTGGTTATGTGTGGACCGCGTCTCGGCAAGGCTGGGCTACCGCCGTTATAATGGTGGTAGTATAGTAGCAGTGTAGTAGTAGTAGTAGTGGAGGTGGTGGTGGTGGTGGAGGTGGTGGTGGTGGTGGTGGCCGGTCAGGAGTAGATGGTGATGACCTCTCTCCCTCCTCCCCTCACCAGCAGCACCCTCTCCAAGCCCTCGGTCAAAACCTCCAGGAACTCCATGTCTGACCCGGCGCTAAGGAGGAACTCCAGCGGCACGGAAAAACCAACGGTTGAGTCAGAGAGAGAGAGACCGAGTCAGAGAGAGAGAGAGAGAGAGAGAGAGAGAGAGAGAGAGAGAGAGACCGAGTCAGGGAGAGAGACACCGAGTCAGATAGAGAGAGACCAAGTCAGAGAGAGAGAGAGAGAGAGAGAGAGACAAACGGCACGGAAAAACCAATGGTTGACCCAAAAACAACAAAACCAAAAAAAACGAAGCCAGCTCTGTAATTAGCGTGGCTAGTAGGAATAAGGATAATAATATGGATAATAATAAGGATAATAATAAGGACAATAATAATAATAATAATAATAAGGACAATAAGGATAATAACAATAAGGATAATAAGGATACAGTTCTCGTCTCCCCCCGCGTCGCGCGGTGGGCCCGGCATGTTGAGCAGCACGATGCGCGCGTCGTGGGACTTGTTGACGATCACCTCATTCAGCTTCACCGCCGTGTGCATCCGCCGCACGTTGGACTGGTCCCTGGGGGGGAGAGACACCGAGTCAGAGAGAGAGACAGAGTCAGAGAGAGAGAGAGACCGAGTCAGAGAGAGAGAGAGAGAGAGAGAGAGAGAGAGAGAGACCGAGTCAGAGAGAGACACCGAGTCAGAGAGGGAGACAGAGTCAGAGAGAGAGAGAGATCGAGTCAGAGAGAGAGACCGAGTCAGAGAGGGAGAGAGAGAGAGACACCGAGTCAGAGAGGGAGACAGAGTCAGAGAGAGAGAGAGATCGAGTCAGAGAGAGAGACCGAGTCAGAGAGGGAGACAGAGTCAGAGAGAGAGAGAGATCGAGTCAGAGAGAGAGACCGAGTCAGAGAGAGAGAGAGAGAGAGAGAGAGAGAGACACCGAGTCAGAGAGAGAGGGAGACTTTATGTATACAGCACATTTTATACACGAGGCAGACTCAAAGTGCTTCACGTAATAACATGTCATACAATAAAATGAAATAAGAAAATGAAATAAGAAAAGAATAAAGAACAGTTATAAAAGAATAAGATTCAATAAAGTACAGTAAAGTTAAAATTGCAATATAGTTAAGATTTAGCAGAAGGCTTAAAGTGAACATACACGTTTTTAGTCTTGATTTAAAAGTAGTCAGAGTTGTGACAAGTCTTAAATCTTCAGGATACAAGTTTAAAAGTGTTAAAAAGCAGTTTTAAAAAGGTGAGTTTGGGTGAGGGATTTGCAGGTTGTCAGATCTGTGTGGTCTCTGATGTGTGTGTGTGTGTGTGTGTGGGTGTGTGGGGGGGGGGGGGGTTGCAGAGGGAGGGGCAGCTTTTCCAGTTATTTGTTGCATGACTAAATGTTTAAACGCTGTTTCCCTTCCCCAATGTTGTTGTCTTGACTCTGGGAACCATTAACAGATTGGTCCCAGATGATCGTAGCGGCCTGGCGGGCGCGTGGAGCGAAAGCATTTCACTGATATACTTTGGCCCTAAGCCATGTTGGGATTTATAGGTGAGCACTAATATTTTGAAGTCGGTTCTCTGACATACGTGGAGCCAATGCAAGGATTTAAGAATTGGTGATCGGAATCAGAATCGGGAAGCGAGTTTATTGCCAAGTAGGTTTGCACTTACAAGGAATTTGACTCGGTGCAACGAGTACACCGGGGCAGCCGTCCGCGGCGCCGCGATTGAGGAAAAATACAGCATAACATGAGGAGAGGGGAGGAGGAGGAGAAAACAACAACCCCCAGACTATAATGCCCCTATGGGGAGTACAGTGTGGGAACAGGAAAGAAAAAAAAACACCTCAGCAACAAAAGCACATACACTTTACAACATGAAAACACATGACTTGCTACAGGGGAGGGGAGAGGGTGGGGGGGTGGAGGTAATCCAGCTCAGGCAAGCAGCCATCCGGACCTGCAGCCATCGCCGGCGCTGGTCTCAGACCCGCTTGTCAGACTGGGGGTCCAAAGCGGCGAAGGCGTGGGATGGGGGGGAAGTTGGGATCTGCCTAACAGCTGCAAGGAGACCATTACACTAATGCCGTCTACTCTACTAAAGGCACGTACAAGTTGTTCTAGGTCTTTTGGGGACATGAGGTGAGCAGGCCGATGTTGTCACTGATTTGATACGGCTGTTGTGATGTAGATCTGAATCCATGACAACACCGAGATTTCTGCCTTGGTTTTTGGAATTGCATGGACAGAGAGTGAAGGTGTGTAGGGTCACTTTCAGTCTTTTTTAGCACCGAAAACAACAAAACAAACTCAAACTCAGTTTTGTCCTCCATTTAATTGGAGGGAATGATGGCGCATCCAGTCTTTGACTTGCTCAATGCAGTGGCACAGCAGATCCATGGGGTGATAGTGCTGTATAGATTTGAGTGTCGTCAGCATAGCAGTGGTAATCGATATTATTTTTTCGCATGATTAGCCCTAGCGGGCGCATGTGGCAGTTGAATGAGGACGGCCCTAGGATTGAACCTTGGGGGACTCCACACGTCACGTTAGTTAGTTCAGATACATAGGAAACACAATAATTGTTTCCATTTTCAGAGAGACAGATAAGAGTCAGACAGTCAGACAGATAAGAGACCGATTCAACTAAACAGGAAGTTTAGTTCCCGTGAGGACAGAGGTCAAATCCAACACTCACGGTTTGAGGCTGATGAGCTCTCTGAAGTTCTCCGGCGCGTTGTTCCTGTTCCTCCTCTCCGCCTCACACTTCTCCTTGGTCCAGGTCATGTGGACCTTCTCCTGGGGAGTCTCCACCACCTCCTCCTCCTCGTCCGAATACAGGCTGCCCATGCGCACCAACGAATGCCTGTCCTTCACCAGCTGGGCCTTCACAGGAGATCAGGAAAGGACTTATACTTAAGACTTATGACATACTGTCACGCGGATGAGGATTGTGGTCAAATTATGAAACCATGTCGTGTTTCTTTCTTACCTTTTGCTTTTTGTTTGATTGACTACATATTTGCTGGTTTAATTCCAAATATAATATCCCCCCATTAAAATTGAAAGAAATTGTAAGACATATATTACATCTGAGGATAATGGGAACCAATTCCGGTTTAATTACCTTAAAACAGCATGCTAAGTGCTTTCACATTATGAAATCAGTTAGTACAAGCCTGAAACATTTCCATCTGTTTAGCTGTGGACACGGCCGTGGCTGTAACATGTCCCCGACCGGCTTGACGACAGCTAAACCATTAATAATTCACCACACAGCACTACATAATAGTTTGTGACATTCTCATTTGAATTAGAGTACATTATTTGTCGAATAAAACATTTTTGATGGCGTGAAGGCAAAGAAAATGTTGATTCTGTGTCAACTCCAGGTTTCTTTACATTCGGGGTTACCACGAGATACATGTCCCGCCACAACATACCCTCAGGATATAAACATATTTAGCATTTCCAAATAAATTAAAAATAATTAGCCATTCTCAATGAGCCTTGACATGTACCATTCAGTGAGTGTTATGTTGACACAAAGCTGAATTGCAGACAAGAGCCGGCGTGACAAAAGGTTTATGTTGCCGGCAAGCGAGTGGGCGCCGCGCACTTGACATGAAATGTCAAAGGAGTTTTTGCCATCATGATAATAATGATGATGATCATTTTGTGTGCATAATTGACATAAGCAGCCGACCGTTTCTGCAACAAAAATGTTCACGCTATTTAAGTTAAAAGAAATGCAAATGTTAAAAAAAATTAAGTCAAATAAAAACAAAACGTAGATCAACGCAAATTCACACTGAAAAGTGACGACGACGGTTCCTACTAGCATGGAGGAGATGAAGGATCTGCGCCTTAAGGATGGAAGAAGGAAAGCGAACGTACCTCTCTGTCCCTCTCGGCGCTGGACAGCCTCATCTGCCTCAACATCTGGGACCTCTGCTCCATCATTAACGTTCGCTCATAGGTGTACGCAGAGATGTCACTGTCGTGCTGCAGGGAAGACGCGCGTGTCAGCGTGTTTCTCAGATATGTTATAACCGCCGCCGCCGCCGCCGCCACCACCCCCGGGATGAAATATATGAGAACCGAGAGAGACCAATTATCTCACCATCTCCACCACCTCCACCTCCGCCTCGATCCTCAGCTGGTAGAGGAAGGTGGCCAGGTCCTTCTTCATCTGGATGCTGTTGTCGTCCATCTGGGCCACCGTGAAAATGCGCATTTTACACTTCCGCCATACCTGAAATACAAAACCAAAACATAACATTACATATTACATACTTATATTGTGTCATTGGACTCATTTCTATCTTACTTGTTCACCTAATGGCTGTAAGAGAACAGAAACGATGTTATTAACAGAACAGTATACATATACTGTGCGTTCACACCGAAAGCGCACAAAGAGGAAAATGATCCCGGAAGTCATTCATTGTGTATTGGGAGTCAGGCGGACAAAGAGGGAAAAGAGGAACAGGCGGAGGCGGGTGGACTCGGCGACTTAGGAGGATAAAAAAAGTTAAAAATCCTCCAACTTTATGTAAATGAGCTATGACGCGTCTAGGAGGGAAAGGTGGAAAATCCATCGATAGCCAATGGGGATATCTCGTTCTGCCGTCGTCCCTCGGACAGATCTGTCCCAGAGAACAACCCGCGTAACTTAGTTCCTACCAAACATTCGTTCCAAGATGTCGCTGGAAATGCTGATTGCTGCCGTAGCAGAACACCTCTATGATGTCCTCTATGATTTGACAACATTACATTTGGCAAAATCAGTGTTTATTTGGGATGATCATTTCCATAAATATGATTGGGGAGTAAGTAAGGGATAATGCCCAACGAGGTGTCCATTAACAGAAATGAATGGACAACGCGGAGGCGTGAGACGGTTGCTTCCGCGAAGTACCATGGTCACTTACGAAAGAATGAAATATGTAATCAATTAATAATACTTTAATGTGTTTTAGAGTTAAAATCGTGAGGTTTTTTTTATTTTTACAAGTCGAGCGGACTATTTAATATCTCCCGTATGCAGGCGTTGCCAAGCAACGTGGCCATAGCGTCTTCATAGCGTCAACGTCTTTCCTAGGTGTAAATAAACACTTTTTAACCTACACCCTCCAACCAATCAGAATCGAGTATTCACCCAGACCATCGGTGAATATAATTTGGGAGTAATTCTGTTTTTAATGACTTTATCAAGTAACTTTCCATCAAGTAACTTTCTGTGATCAACGATGTCGGTAACTGGGCTGTGCTACAGCAGTAGTTGTGTGGTGGTGTTTAGCGCGTGCGGCGCGCTGGCCCTTTAAATTTAGAAGCAAGAACGAACATTGTGAAGGGGGACAAAAGCGACAAAAGCGACTTAGGTGGAGTGGACAAGGCGGATTCCTCTTTGTGCGCTTTCGGTGTGAACGCACAGATAGCATCATATATACTCTTTGTTTAGTCTGTAGTCACTATAGATTAGTTACTTTAGCTTCACAGCTCATGTGAATGCAAACAGTGTTGACCTGTATATTGGATAACACGACTCATAACCAAGCTCACTACTGTTTATACCAGCCTATATATTCACACATCTCAACAAATAGTTATCCTGTATCTCGAAAGGTGCTTTGCTCTAAAAGATAAATGAGCTATTTTTAAGATGTGCCTCCCCTCCATCCCTGTCACCTTGTGCTGTTTGAGCAGGAAGGGCAGCAGCATGAGCATGCCTCCATCGTGGACGATCCACCACACGTCGATGTTGCCGTCGGTGAAGCGCTCGTGGTTGCTGGGGTAGAAGGAGACGTTCTTGGGCACCATGAGGGCGAGGTGGGCGGCCGTGGTGCAGCGCACGGTGTCTGGGAGACGGATGGGAATCGAGCCATTAATGTGGTTATTCTTGAGGTTTTTTCACGTGAATAAAATGTCTGTTACTGTAGGTCACTATCGCCGAATAACAGTAACACAATGGTGATTGAGCCTATGGGCCACACTGATGAAAGCCATTGCAGTTGCGGTATTATGAACGTTAATACGAGCCGGGTGCGACTTCCCCGCAAAAAGCGGCGTATTTGTTTCTTCCGGTCTTCGGTAGCATTGCTAGCAGGGGCCAACCGCCAAAAAACACACCTGCAATTACCGCTTATCCCCTATAGGTGTGTCTCATAAGAGAGAGAACGAAACGGAAATCTTCAAGAATAGCAATATCAACATATGAGATATATGAATATTTCCATACATACAAGTATTACAGCCATAGACTACTGTAGGTGTGTAACGATTCACTCGCTCGCTGTGTCTCTACATAGCCAATAGTTGTTTGCTGCTGTATTAATGTTCAAAATATCGTCTATAGCTCCTTTAACAATATAGAAATGAAGAAAAATTATGGCGGAAAAGAAAATCCTTATTTTATTTTAAAATGAAAAAATCCCGCTCGGCGACTTCCACCGGAGAACTCAAGACATGCTTTGTCCGGCCTGAACTTACTGATGAAGGTCTTCCAGGCGCGGGGGTCCTCGCTCTGCCGCCAGCCGTAGGGCCAGCCCATCACCACAGTGTTGTGCTTCATGCCGCCCAGACCGCAGGACTGGATCAGGTGGGCGATGCCGTCCCGCACCTTGGCCGCCACCACCACCTGGCAGAAGCCCTTCACGCGCTCGATCTCCATCATGTTCTTGATGGCCTGGAGAGGGATGATGATGATGCAGGCGTGAAGAACGCAATCAGAGAGATGAACCAGGAATGCTGAACCACCTTCACATTAAAAACATGTATTTCTTTGGACGTATATTATTATTATTATTATTATTGGTTTGGTTAGCCAGGTGTCTGCCTGCTGCGTCTACCTGCTCAGAGGCCTGCGTTTCCCCGTAGCTCTCCAGAAAGTTCCCCTGGATCACGGAGCCCACGATGGTCAAGCCTTTGCCGGCCTTCAGCTGCGAGGCGAAGGTCAGCAGCCGGGGGTATTTCACGTGGAGGTCCTCGTCCATCTTCAGCAGCACCAACAGCTGGGGTCTTTCCACACACATTAAAATACAAATGAGACCGTTTGGTAATACGTTTTACACATTGTTGTTTTGTTTCGCCGCTTTGAAGCCACTGTGGTTTCCCCCGAATCCGGTGTGCTGAAATTAAGACAATCTTGCACCTTCTCGTCGTCATCGTGGGTTCCCTCATGGAGACGTTGGCCCATAGTGTATTATATGCTTTATAAGTCGCACCCGCTAGTGGCTGCTAAACAACGATTGACCACATTTAATATCTAAAGTGTAAACGCCACAGACTCATAACCTTTACAATATTGCCAAATTATTTCAAGTCATATTACAATTCATTTCAAGTACATCACAAACATACTAGATGTATAACTGAATATGAAAACAGGGTCATACCCTTTTGCTGTGCCTCTACTCTATTGCAATGTGTGTAATGTAATATTAATGTAGAGGGGGACTAACGATGGCCAAAGAACAACATTTACACTGATT
>JAOPHQ010005308.1:0-32394 GCA_030340625.1 Merluccius polli
AGGGGGGGGGGGGGTCCATCTTAGTCCATCTCAGTGTCTGATCTGCATCCTATATATGTATATATACATATTTAATGTATGCATACAATATCAGCATCATGTGAACAACGTGCTTCAAGCCATACACTGGGGACCATGCTATTGTAAGACTGTGTTGTCTTGACGACGGTTTTCCCGTATTTGGGAGTACATCGGTTGTGTTGTTGACACATTGAATCAGCATAACTCTGTGTAGGGGGGCCGCAACAATACGCCGTGTCCGTGAGCGTAACGCAAGACGATGCCTATTCTGCTTGGATCTGGGTCTGTGGGCCCGCGTGTGTGTGTGTGTGTGTGTGTGTGTGTGTGTGTGTGGTAATTGGGCCCTGCTGTGGGCCTATCTGAAACCACTACCCCTGGGCTAGCGATACGGCCGAAGCCAGCAGATCCATGGAGTGAAATAAACACCGCCCCCCCCCCAACAAATACCGGACCGGCCCTGCCAACACATTTACACTCTGTTGACATCCGCCACACACACATGGTGGGGTGGATGGTCGTGCGGCTGTGGATGCTGTGTGTGTGTGTGTGCAGACGCGTCTTTATGATGGGGTTCATCTTTTTATGTCCGACCGCTGATTGTGATGCACGCAAAACGGGAAGAAATAAAAGATAGAAGTCAATAGAAACTTAACGTTATAATGTCGGTGGCTTGAACGATGTTATTGTTCATATTATCGTCATGTCGTAATGTGTCACAGTATGTTTAACGGTATGTGTTGTCTAGTTCTCCAAGTTAAAAACCCATTTCCAGGATACTACGTTGACAACATCACCGTCATACAACATAACCGAATTCCAGTTGCAGATGCGGTCATCCTCATTGTGAATCACGACGGCAGTACATCATGACCACGGCGGCATCATCGGCACATCAGCGCATCCGGACATCATTACATCATTTCACCGTGACACCACATCCGTAAATCATGACATCGCGGCGTCATTACATCATCCCGGGGTAGCGAGCCGAGCCATGTCAGAACCGGTCACCGTCAGAGCGGGGGGGGGGGGGGGGGTCTAGTCGCTTCACGCCGCGTCTCTCTCCGGGTGCCGTGACGCCAGGGAACAAGGCCGTTTAAGATGGCCTCCCCTGGACTCGACCCCTTCTCCTTTCAGTTATTGCAGGTTTGTTTGTATTATTTATGCTCCTAAAAAACGGTCGCTTTGTACTCAACGCTGTGAGTGAGAGCATCGTGTGGACTGGCGTGGAGCCAAGCTAACCTGATATCCGCCCCGGCAAACAATAATCTGGCATCCAATCGACTATAAATAGAGGCAGACGTCTTGGTTCAAACCGTCGGCTGTGCTTCGTGTTAAGAGGCTTCAAAGCCTTCTTGTGTTCGGGGTTCAGAATTAAAAGTCCTTGTTGTTTTCCTTTCAACGTTTTCCAAGATAAATCTCGTTTGTTGTAGGGAATCAGAGGGATCTGAAAATAGCCTCGGAGCGAGGCTGTTGCTTTTGTTCCTTGTTTGCTGTCATTTGTCAAGATGAACCATGAAGTTCATACAGACATCGCTCTTAACGTTAATTATAACTACAACTAGTAGCTTTTTTGTAAGCAGGGTGAGTCAAACACTTTGATAGATTGCTATATGCGGTCTGTTTAGCATAAGCCCTCACACCTCGTTCTTGGCACATTTAAAGATTAGATATCCCTCATCTTAAATCCTCAACCCTGGCCATGGGTTAAGCCCATGCTACCGCTGTGAAGGTATTAAAGGTATCCTGAATATTTAAATATTTCTAAGTGCTTTTGGAGGTAAAATTCAAATTGCATCAAGTAGTTTTGATTAGTAGTTTCAAATTGTTTTGTGAGATCTAAAAATGTGAAATATAAAACTGCACATAACTGTTGAAGAGGAAGAGAACGCATACTAATGAAAATATAGCGATCTGGTGATGAATGAATTCCTTACTTTGATATATTTATGAATTCATGAATGTTTAGTCAGAAGCTTGACGTACCGCACATCTAATACGGGCCGTCCGGTTCTTCCAGACTGTCCTTCCCTGTCACCATCATGGTGAAGAGATGGACTCAGATGCAGCTCTGCACTGGGGACACACACTGTCTCAGGTACACAAGCTGCAGTCCTCACTCTGAGGGATAATCTAATATCTAACTATCGGATGACTGTACTATTACTGGGATCGACCGAGGCACATGTCAGAGTCATGGGCGTCTACTATAGGGCTTGTACATCAGAATGCATCATGGGATGTTTTGTTGCAGATACTCCATCATATATTGAGAGGACTCAAGAGAGTTGTAGTACTGTAAAATCCTAAATCAACGTAAATATACCGTAACCTAGGCTAATGAAAACTTTGTTTTGCCACGTCTCCCATCAGAAACGCTGTTGCAGTTTCAAGCACAACAATGTCTCCCCATAACATAATGACAAACCATTTCACGATTAATTGATCATTTAACTATTACCACTAACATTATAACTAACTTACAATGCGCTTCCAAAATGGAGGCGGTCATTGCGATGTGACGTCACGATGTACAAGCCTGTCACCCGTTTGTGACATCACGTCATCACGTCTTTGAATGGTATTGTATCGTCATGAAATGAAGATATCGACTTATCGTGACACCCAGTTTTATAGTACAAATGAATTACGATGAGAAGATATGCCCTGAGAGTGATCAAATATGAGGTTTGAAATGTCAGTAAGAAAGGAAAACTAGTTTTAGTCCGATACCAATACTTTACATTTCCATATACTTCAATGGAATGACCCTCAGTCAGACTGTTGAGAATGATATTTTAATTTCATAAGCATCATATAGCCACAGTTTTCTACTTCCATGTGTCTTTTAATGCGCTGATCCTCAGATGGTACAGTCCATTGGGCAGGCCGGTAGGTTGATCTATTGCAACCTGTCACACATCTGGTTGGACACATTGTGCACTTACCGGAAATTATATCGTTTGGGCGGTCAAGTGTTTGCTCACTTGACTTTATTAAAAATCAATAAAAATGAACATTTTCACAAATGTTGGTGGTCCCTCCCCTCCTGCTACGCAGCCAAGTTGGCGACCATTGAGGGTGAGAAGTGTCCAGCCTCCCACACTTTATGACCGTTATGAGTACACCATAGTAGGTACTTAGTAGTGCACCATACTTGTCAGTGTGAACGCACTTATGCACTCAAAATAGCAAGTAAGTAAGTATGCAAGTACGCAGATTGAGACACAGCCAGTCTGTCCGCTCCCTCCAGGACAGGCTCTCTGCTAACTCAACGCTACGGAGCCACCTCAGTAAAAACCCTGAGGTTGAGGATCCATCCGTCACACAGCGGTCCCGCGGCAGACAGGGAGCACATGTGGGCTAACGAGCTCTCTGAACGTCTCCTGAGTAAACAACGCCATAAATCATAGATCGCACGCATCAATAAAACAGTTTGAGACTTTGTCTTTGGGGAACTCTCGGCCAATGGAGACATCCATACAACCAATAGACCCGCAGGACCGCTTTGTGCACAACATTTAATCGATGACGTCTGAGTCGAAGGGGTCGCCGCTCTTTTCACGTTGCTCCCCAAACTCAGTCGTCAGGTGGGGAGAAATGTTTTCTTGGGGCTGTCAAAGATTAATTTCGCTTTTTATGTACCAATATCTGGTAGGTTGGAAATAATATTGCTGAGTCTGTTTTCTATCTGACTTCCCTTCCTATCTTTGTCGTGGAGGCGATTTATTCTTCCATGAATCAGTGTTGTTATTTAAACGGTTGCTTTACATCGCTGTAATTACCACAATGTAATTAAAGTGTTGTAATCCATCATACTATGCTCAAGTGTATCACAAGTGCATTTCACTGTTGCCAATACAACCGTGAGAGTATGCGATTAAACAAAGGTTGATTACGACGCCCAAAGTATAAACGACGTTGTTTGTCATGTGGCATTGTCAAATGACTACACTGCAACCCCCTCAATGACTACAAATCCCACAATGCCATGTGGACGCTGATGGTGGTATAATGGTGTTGACGCACGACCTGGAGGCTGCAGTTGGAGCGTGAATGAGGGACAGCTGCACGCCGAGCGTGACGGACGCCGCGGCGGTGACTTCCATCATCATCACGCTAAAACTGGGTCACATGTAAACCCCCCCCCCCTCCCCCACTATCACCACAGGCGGCGCTGAAAAACACCAAGACAATGAACTTCCCATCGCCAGGCGCTCTGCGTGGACACGCGTGGTTTGCGTTCTCCATGGGTCGGTATCGAGTGGAAGAGCGTGTTTTGTCGTGGTGTGCACCCCCCCCCCCCCCCCCCCCCCCCCACAAACACACACACACACACCTGGTACTGGTGTACTTGCCGTGATGTCACATCCTGTCCTCTCTCACACCCCTCCCCAAACCGATGTTGTCGTGACGTGTCCCCGTGTCCCCAACCCCTCACAACCAATCAGTGTTTGACCCTGAGAGAGAGAGACAGATTCTACCGGTTCCTCCTCTTTGTTTAAGGGCTGCTATTCTACCACCGGGTCCTGCTCTACCCTGTTGTGACATCACAAGTGGGAGTGAGCGCCCAGGTTATTTGTCCGAGGGCTGATTTGGAAAATGGGGGGTGGTAAAATAGGAGCCCTTCGTGTGAGAATCTGTGTGTCGAAGGCACACATCTCTTTCAACTCTGGTCAAATTTGAACAGTAGAGGTTTTATAGGGTGTTCCCGTCACATGCTTAGGATGTTTCTGGGTTCGATCCCGCATGTCCACAGCCTAACCTGTAGGCAACCTAGAACAAGAGGCTGTAATCCCGACCTGCTCCTGACACATATCTGTACTCACTGTAAGGTGCTTTAGATAAAAGTGTGTATTAAACAACCAAATAGTAAATAGTTAATACTAGCATGGTACAGGTTGTTTTTCGGCTGTGTTGTATATCACAGTGCAAATGAATCAATAGTTTTTTGATTCTGACAGGGGATATTTTGTGATTTATTGTTAATGGTAATGTCAGCCAGTGTTATTGATTTGCTGTGCAACAAATGAAAGCCCACTGCCATGTATGTATATTTTATTATGTAACAGTGGTCCGGGCAAAGCTAAAATTGACTTTGTGTATCATTTTACTTAATAATGTCAAGACCCTGCTTGTCCTGGAAGATTTGATAATCAATAGGAAGGACTACCAGTCAGATATGTGAGATCGATGCATTATAAGATATCTACTGTATGTTATAAGATCAAATGGATTGACCCCAGGCGGGGGACATTTGGCCAAATGAAAAGAAGCAAAGGAACTCTGTTTTCATTTCTGGGATGTGTGTGGTTGTGCTTGTGTATTTGGTTGGCTAGAAAGTCACCAAACAGAGTGTGAAAGTGTTGCCGAATGCGTCCTACAAATATTAATGACTATTTAGTATGTTTCCATTTGGCAAATTTTGATAAGACAGTGGTCCACGTTGCAGAGGCTTTGAATTAATTGAATTAATTGTGCGTGCGACCACCCTCACACAGACACACATAGGAGGCATAACCCATTTAAATGATTTAGCATGACCTAATTGTGTATCACCCTGAGATCTGACTTCCCGTTAATACGTCTGTATTAAATATGAGGAACCAGGTCGTGTTTTTGGTCAAACCTGAGGACAGCTTTGACCGTGTTTCGGTTTTCGTGATATTTTGTGTGCATTGGTTGTGGGATAGTACAACATCTGCATGGGTTTGTTACTATGTGTACTGGTTTACAATTTTATTTTGTTTTAAGCAGAAATAATAATTGAAATGACCTTTCCTCACCACACAATTGTTTATTTGGGAAGTACCTTTAATAGCACACTGTGTATTATGTGTGTGTCCTCAAATGTATATGATGATATACATGTTCAGCATTATCGAGTGATGCTAAAGTGTGTGTGATGTGTTCAATAGATGTTTTAGATCTTCATGAAAATATCATCATGGCCGGTCCTAACTGTATCTTCTCCTTGTTCTCCTCCTCCTCTTCCACCTTCCCCTCCTCTTCCAACTCCTGCTTATCTTCCTCTTACTCCTTCTCATCCTCCTCCTTCCCTCCTCCTCTCTTCTCCTCCGCCACCTCCTCTCTCTCTCTCTCTCTCTCTCTCTCCTCTCTCTCTCTCTCTCTCTCTCTCTCTCTCTCTCTCTCTCTCTCTCTCCCCTCCTCCTCCTCCTCCTTCACTCCTCTTCTTCCTCCCCCACATTCTGCTACTCCTCATCCTTCCTAACCTTATTACTCCATCATCATCATCATCATCATCATCATCATCATCATCATCTTATCCTCAACCTCCCTCCCTCCCTCCCTCCCTCCCTCCCTCCCTCCCTCCCTCCCTCCCCCACCTCCTCCTCCTCCTCCTCCCCCCAGCTTCCCCCGGTGCCAGATGCCTCCCCTCCCTCTCGACGAGCGTATAGTGCTTCTCCAGCGCCCCAAGAACCTCTCTCTCTGCGAGGCGTCCTCCTCCTCCTCGCCCGGCTTCCCGCGCCACCACCACCCGTCCCCGCCCGCCGCCGCTGTCCTCCGCCAACGGAAACGTCTTCCATGCGTCCTCCTACCTGCAGCCCCCCCACCTCTCGCCCTACTCCTGCAACTCGCTGAGCCTGGAATGCAAGCGCCGGTTGTCGCGCGCGCCCAAGCTCCAGCCCGACCCGCCGGTGGTGTTGGTGTCGTCGTCGTCGCCGCTGGTGACGACCGCGGCGGCTCCACCCGCGGTGTACGCCGGCTACGACCCTAGCCATCGCCACAGCAACGGCACGGTGACCCTGGGGCCCAGGCTGCCCTCGCACACGCACGCCATCGACATCCGGGTGTCGCTGGACGCGGGCGCGGGGAAAGGCGCGGGGTCCAGTCACTCTCTGCGGCGCGGCGGCAGCCTCAAGGGAGGCAAAGGCGGGAAGCGCGTCTCGCTGCACCTGAACCACGGCGAGAAGAAACCGGCGGCCGGCGGCGAGCAGAGGGGTCACCACCGTCAGAGTCCCGGCGGCGGACTGCAGTTCGTCCCGGCCCAGTCTCAGCAGCAGCAGCAGCAGCAGCATCAGAACAAACCCAGGAGAGAGAAGGAGAAACCCAACGTCGCTCCGGGGTTCCTCCCTAGGAGCGACCGCGAGACGTCCCTGGGCGGGAGCAAGAAGAGCAACAAACTGGGAACGGCCCACCAGAACCACAGCAGCCTGCTCCCGGGCCTGCAGCACCCGGTGGCCCTGCCCCATGCCTCTGTCCTGAACCCCATCTCCTCCTCCTCCTCCTCCCCTCCCCTCAACCCCCTCTCCCACGGCCCCTCTTCCTTCCGCTCGGCGTCCGCCGGCCGGGACCCCCGCCGCCACCGGCCCCCCATCCTCCATGGTCTTCCCCTCTCCCCCGGCTCCTCGGGCGTGGGGGGGTTCCCCAGCCCCGACCACACCTGCACCATAGACCTCTCCTACCCCTTCAACTGCGGCTGCTGGGAGCTGGTGCGCCGCAAGGGCTTCGGCCGCGGCTGTCAGGGAGGAGGGGGGGGCGGAGGAGGAGGAGGAGGAGGAGGCGGGAGTCCGTCCTCCTCGTTCTCCTGCGTTCAGACCGGCGCCGGGCGGTCGGGAGGAACCGGCGCGGGGGGCGGCGGCGGCCGAGCCATGGGTCTGAGGAGCCTGGGGGGCTGCCTCTCCGCCGCCTCCAACAACACCTCCTCCTCCAACAGCACGGCGTCCGACTGCCGGCCCAGCCTCCTCAAGCCGCTGACGTGCGCGTCGTGCTCCTCCGAGGCGGGCGCCTTCGAGAGTCCCGCCATGCTGCGCAAGAGGCTGGTGGGCGGGTGCCTGCCCTGCGCGCCGTCGGCGCCGCTGCGCGCCATCCACAGCTGCGTGACGGGCTGCGACCCCAAGGCCAGCCAGACGGCCAGCTCCACCTGCAGCTACTGCAGCAGCAGCGACCCCATCGTGGTGACCTTCAACCCCCGCCGGAGCAAGCCCCCGGGGAGGGGGGGAGGGGGAGGGGGAGGGGGAGCGGGCCACCCTCAAGCCGGCGTCTTCCCGCAGTCGGATGACGACGACTACAGCGTGCGCACCATCTGGCCAGAGGAGCTGGCCAAGAAGATGAGCCACTCCCAGAGCCAGCAGAACAGCCACTGCGGCGGGATGGGGATGATGGGCCTCGGACCGGGGAAGCCCTCATGCATGAGCCGGGGGGGCCAGAACGGCACCAACGGCAACGGAGGAGGAGGAGGAGGAGACGGCATGGCCCTGCTGGACTGCCAGAACCTCAGAGAGTTCAGCCACGCCCACCTGACCGACCACGCCGGCCGCCGGCGCCTGTGGCAGGGCAAGATGTCCGCCCTGGACTTCATGGGAGGGGGCGGGTCTTCGGGCGCGGAGGACGGCCGCAGCTCGCTGAAGAGGCTGCTGAACAGGGACGGCGACGCGGCGGGGATGGGCGACGGCGGGGAGTTCGACGACATGGTGTATCGCGTGCCGCGCTCGCCCTCGCCGCCGCAGTCCCCCGTCTCCTTCTCCCCGCCGCCGTCCAACCCGGGCACGCTCATCATAAAGCCCAAACCGCGGCAGAGAGACAGGGAGAGGGAAGGCGGGCACTCCTTGCCCTCCGCCCAGTCGCTGCACCTGGTCCTCAACTCCCTGAACCGCGACCAAGACGAGGAGAACAGCCGAAGTAAGGCGCTCTCTTCTCCCGGGCGAACAACGGCGATCGGAGTTGGTCGACCTGAATTATTCCTACTCCCAGTTTATAGTTTATTTTCTTGTCCTCGTTCATAGTTTCATATTTTTAACACATACTTACCGTGTTCAGTACAATCCTGGTATCCAATAAGGACTCATATAATCCAGAATACAGCAGTAAAAGTCAATACAATATAAAAGCATATCTTTATCTTCTAATGAATAGTTTTTTTATTAATTTAAAGTTCCAGACAAATAACTCCTATTTTATATATAACTAGAATCTATTACTGGATGTTTGATATCAAATCAATTCCATATCCTTCTATATTTCTCTTGTGTAACTGACCTTATTGTGACTAATGAAATACAATCTGATCCACTAAATGTATTTGGCTCTCCTCCCTCCTAACCCTTCCCCCCCCTCTGCATCCTTTCCTATCCCACAGTGCACCTCTCCCTCCCTCTGTCCTCGTCGCTCCCCGCCTCTCTGTCGGACGAGGGCGCCGTGACGCCCGACGCCGAGAACGCCGTCATCAGTGCCATCCTGCCCTTCCTGTTCCTAGGCAACGAGCGCGACGCCCAGGACCTGGACCTGCTGCTGCGTCTCAACGTGGGCTTCGTGGTCAACGTGACCACGCACCTGCCGCTGTACCACCTGAACACCGGGCTGGTCCGCTACAAGCGGCTGCCCGCCACCGACAACAGCAAGCAGAACCTGCGGCAGTACTTCGAGGAGGCGTTTGAGTTCATCGGTAGGCGGAGGTGTTTGAGTTCATCGGTGGGCAGAGGCGTTTGAGTTCAGCGGTGGGCAGAGGCGTTTGAGTTCAGCGGTGGGCAGAGGCGTTTGAGTTCAGCGGTGGGCAGAGGCGTTTGAGTTTATTGGTAGCCAGAGGGCTGAAAAATTCATCGAAATAGTCATGAAATAGCAATACGGCCCACTGCAATAAAATTGCAGCACAATTTTAATATTTTTCTCTGTGAAAATGAAAATCGCGATGCAAAAGTGAGCATCCCGATTAATAGTGAATCGTATCGCAATCGCAATATCTGTCGAAATAATCTCAATATGATTTTTTTCAGCCTGATTCAGCCCGAGCAGTGCGCCACTGAACTGCACGCCGCCGCAGTGCAGTCACCATTGTACTATTTAGGCATTCATGAGAGGCTTTTACCCGAAGCGACGTATGGTGAATTCAGATACAGGTCGTTTGGGGGCACTTTGATCAAGCATGCAGATTCTAGGGAGACTCTGGACATTGGGAGACGCAACCCAGAACCTTTCAACTGGGAGACGAACATCCCAACAACTAGACTATCCGTATTACTGGTTCTTGTGGTATTTAGACATCGAGGAGAACCCTTTTATCCATAGCCACGACACGTCAAGACATAGGGAACTCGTTATTTTACATCAGCTTCCTCTGTCGCAGAATTATTTTTCGTTTCTCCACCATTAACAAGTGTTGCAGGTACGATTCTTGCACCTGTGAGCGTTTCACTCACTAATAGCTGACGGTTTAATGACTATGGCATTTCTAACAAACGACACTCAAATGATAGCACTTAAATCTCGCCTACAGTACCTTTAGAAACATAATGTAGGGCGATGTGGACAACATCAAATATCGATATTTTGGACCAAATACCTCGATATTGATGTTGCGACCGTATTGTAGGGATGACTATTGCTGCATTTCACAAAATATTGACACAATGACAATTTTGATAAATAATCATCAGTCATGTGGCTATAATGACTAAGTGGGTAAAGGCAAATAATAGCAGATAATAACAGCTAGAACAGTCTGGTAAGTTCGGAAAATGTCATCACTTTACTGTAATGCAGCCTTTAAAACCAGGAAAAGACAACACTTAATACCATATCACGATATTACGATATCCAAAATCTAAGACGATATCGCGTCTCATATCACGAATACGATATATCGATATAATATCACAACATAACACAATGTCACATGTGTTTGCTGTTTGTTTGTTGTACAGAGGAGGCGCACCAGACGGGGAACGGCGTGCTAGTGCACTGTCAGGCGGGCGTGTCGCGCTCCGCCACCGTGGTCATCGCCTACCTGATGAAGCACACGCTCATGACCATGACCGACGCCTACAAGTACGTGCGCGGGCGCCGGCCGGTCGTCTCGCCCAACCTCAACTTCATGGGCCAGCTGCTGGAGTTCGAGCGCGACCTCAACTCTGGGGTCACGCCGCGCATCCTCACGCCCAAACTCAGTGGACTGGAGACCCAGGTGTGAGGGGAGAAGGGGGGGGGGGGGGGGGGGGGGGGGGCGGGGCGGAAGAGGGAAGGGGTGGAGAGATGGGGAGAGAGGGGGAGATATGAGGGAGAGGGGGGGAGGGAGGAGAGTGATAGAGAGAGGGAGAGAGAGAGAGAGAGAAAGATGGAGATAGAGGGGGGGGGGGGGGGGGGGGGGAGGAGGAGAGAGAGGGGGAGATATGAGGGAGAGGGGGGAGGGAGGAGAGTGATAGAGAGAGAGAAAGATGGAGATAGAGGGGGGGAGGGAGCAAGAGTGAGATGGGGAGAGAGAGATGGAGAGGGGAGAAAGAGGGAAAGAGAGGGGGGAGAGAGGGGGCGAGAGAGAGAGAGAGAGAGGGGAATAAAGAGTTACAGAGGGGGAGACGTAAAGTGTCTACGTATGCTACAGCGAGAGCTAAACGTTCATCTACATTACACATCCCATTCGGTGGAGGAACGGTGATGTAATGAAAGTTCAATCATGTGATATGGAACAGTAAATCATGTGATCGTAAAAAGGTACATTGTCCATCCGGACGCCGGCTGACTGCTGCTGTGTTTAACACATACTGCACTTTTACTACTGTGAGACTGCTACACAAACAGGATGGAGGATTCGCTTGTTCTGATTGGTCCATTTAACTTCAGGACTGCTACATCACTGTTCGCTGCATTAAGGTCGACGTTTAACAAAAAAAGGCCTGTTGTTCAGCTCTTATATATCTTATCTTTTATTTATTATCCGAAGACTCTTCCGTTTTTTTTTCTCTAATAACGTGCATTTACAGCGAATATAGGAATATAGCAATTCATTTCTGAAGCTTGACAAAAACGACACATGCATGGAAAATAAGACGACATACAGACTTATGAAAGTCAGCCATTAGTCTTGTACTCCTCTGCTCCCTACGTTTGCTTGTTTGTTTGCTTGTTTGTTTATTTGTTTAAAAAATGAAATAGCACATACACAACTAAACAAAGATGGCGGCCATGCGGATGAATCGGCACGTCGTAGCAACAGAGAGCAAGTTGCTAAGCAGTTTAGGGTCCGTGGTTTTTTTTTTTGTCGAATCATTCTCCAATACTATTATATTCATTTTTATGGATTTTATTTGATTTGTTTACCCCTAGGACAACAGATGTGGTCAGAAACATCAAATTGGTTCAGTAAACATTATTTACAAAGGTAACAATCAGTAGTTAATATAAACCGGGCTTAAATTAATAACCAATACAACTTGTCCAGTGTGTAAGTGTAGCCGTATTTAACTGTAGATAAACCTCTTATAAGCATTTAAAAACAATACTTCATACTAGTGTATACGTACTTAAAATCTCTCATCGAAAATGTGCAAACTCACGTTTTTAAATCAGTGTGATCATTGTCGTTTGTTAAAGGGGCTGCAGACAACTTTTCAACTTTTCCCACCTTAGCGTTTCAAAGTGGTATTATTTTTGCGGATCGCTTTCCGTTTCCTCAGAGCCGAGCAACACAAGACGAAAGAAACGATCAACACTTTGGAAATAAGAAAGAAAGAAGCGTGTTCGCTGAGGAGGGACAGTGAAATTGGCATCATTTTATTTGGGAACAGGCAAAAGCTGTTGTAATGATGTGCATTGCATAGTAATACCATATTTTGAGTATTGCTTTGCACAAACAAGTATCGGTTGGCGTCGGGGTGGAGGGGGGGTAGAAGAAAACCGTGAGTTTATTCATTCACTTAGTCTATAATGGAGACATGTAAGCAGATATTAATTCTTTAGTATGCGTTGAGAAAAGCGAACTGGGTCGGTAGTCTGACTGGATCGCCTGGCGAGTCGCCACATGAGGTTTATTCAGGTAGTTTACTCAATGCAACTAAAACGTAGCGTACGCAGATAGAAGTAGTGTCATCAGGCTGGCTTTACTTCGGTTGCTCCACCGTCCGCCATTTCCACTACTGGGGATAGCTACTGGGGATAGCTAATGGGGCCGTAAAGTGAGCCTTCATGTTTCCCGGGAGATCGTACCCGGTGGCAGACAGAGCTGCATGGTGAAAGCGAGGCTTATAGGGAAGCTAAGGGAACCGATCTAAACGCCGACGGTGTCATTACTCTGTAGCCATTACACTGTGCAATCAATATTTACTTCATATTGATACGATAAAGCAAAGAAGTCTACAGCCCCTTTAAAGTGCATCATTGTTCTAAACGCTGACAAATGGCTCTGAGATAGTACTACTACTACTACTAGTACTACTACTACTACTACTACTAGTACTACTACTAGTACTAGTACTACTACTACTACTATCCAGGCGATGTTATGTGACTGAAGTAATCCATAATAAGTAGTATGTATGCGTGTGAGTTTGTAGGTACCATCCTGCTTATGACATTATACACACTGTGCTTTAAATCTCCTCAACCCACACAGCGTTTGTTATCATGTACAACACATGATGAGATTTGTAACGTTAGTCTCCAGGCACATGTTCACCCATTATAAATATTATAATATTATTAATATTATGATGTGAATATTAGTGATAATCAAAGACAGAAGGTGTCGATTTTTACATTCCTGTTGACCTAGCTGATGTTTCTCCAAATGTCCACCTTGTGTACATTGTTACCATGACAACTAGTGAGGACCAGGTCAAGGGTACAGTGCGTTTCCAGGACCAACCGTTACGT
Organism: Merluccius polli; assembly: GCA_030340625.1. Classification (NCBI taxonomy): domain Eukaryota; kingdom Metazoa; phylum Chordata; class Actinopteri; order Gadiformes; family Merlucciidae; genus Merluccius; species Merluccius polli. The sequence goes on from JAOPHQ010005308.1 coordinate 13,624, forward strand.
TTACTAAGACACTATGAGACGGGAACAAAAGTGTTCATTTATATTTAGCCAATTTTGTATCTCCCTATCAATCTTCCATTACTTACTTGAATTATGGCTTTAAAGATCATTTCTTACAAGTTCCTATAGTTTGTTCTTAAAGGTGAATGAAACTAATTAAATGAACACAAGGTGACAAAGTCATGACGAGAACACAGCGCCGAAAAGAAAAGTATAACCTATTGCAGAAAAAAAAGCAGTTGGATCCTCTGCGTTTTTTTCCCCGGCAGTATTTTTCCAGTCTCTTCCCTCGGTATTGATCAATGACCTCTCCTTAATACTATGCATTTTTAATATACAAAACCATCGACCTGACCGATGGCGGTCCTCCCCTTCACTGTGAAACCCTGACTGTGTATCGATAGACGTTTTTTTGAGGATTTGTGTTTCATGAAGGCCATTACTGTGCATCGCCTCTTCCCATACACACGCATAAGGCCTGTGTGCTGCACAACATGCTTAGAGTGAATATTGCCATTCGTAGCTCAAGATGGTGGATTTGGGGAAAGACCATGTTGTTCAAATATTTCCCCACAAGCCAACAAACAATTCCAATCCAATTATATTTTATTGTGTTGAGAAATGCCTAAATTGGTCTCTGTAATCTAAATGTTAATTCATGTTAATGTTGATAGATTTTCGTTAATGTCGCAGCCTTACCCTTGCCCTTGGATCGAGTAATTAATAGCCTATTTATATGCAATTGATGAAGTGTGTTTTAATTTGAGCTGATATTCAAACCAATACCATAAACACCATGGATATGGGGGGGGGGGGGGGACTGTGTTGCACATGTTGTACATCTCTGACCTGCTCACTACTCTTGAAGCTCTTCCACGTAACTCTGAATTACTTGACTTCTTGTTATTATCGCTGCTCAGCTTTGAACACAAAAGCCTCAAATTTCACTTACAACCGTTTTCTTTTTGAGGATTTCAGGGTGGCTTGTCAGGCGAGCGGGAATCAGTACAGAAAGCGACAGCATCAGAAAGCACAGGCCGTCTCGGGGGCAGAGGAGCATTTCAGAGAGAGACGAGAGATAAGATAAGAGATCATATCTTCACACCGAAAGAGACATCCACTTGAGGCGGCATTTGAGAGAGAGAAAAAAGAAAGGGAAATCCATTCCACACACAACGCATCATAAATAACGAATCGACCTGTCAGAAAACAGGTTGGATTTACAAAGTTTGATTAGAAACCGACGGTTGCGTTATTTAGAGTGCACACTGTGGTAGATAGCCTGAAGACTGTGCTGTAGACTGGCTAAATATAGCAATGCAGCGCAACGGCTGCCGTAGCGCAGGTAACAGTAGCCTGCTGGTGTCCAGTCAAATCAATGAAGTGAATCCTCTCAAACTACAATGGGAATGTTCCGGTCAGCTGTAGATGAACTTAGACCTGAAGCAACACTTTGAAGGCTGATTTTGTATATCACGCCCCGTGCACAGTCTAATAATACCCACAAGGCCGTTGGACAGGTTCACGCTAGCCCTGGCCAGAGTCTGCTTCATGCTGCTTAAATTACAACATAAGTACGGGGCCTGTACATCGTGACATCACATGGCAGCGACCGCCGCCAATCATAGGAGCGTTGTCATGTTAGTCTGTTGGTAGTCATGTTTTATTTGTCATTGTTTAGTAATGAATGGTGAAATGCTTTGTCATTATGGGGAGACAACTGCCACCGTGTTTCTCACGCGAGACGCGGCAAAACGACGTTTTCACATAAGGTGCGGTGTATTTACGTTGCTTTGGGATTTTACAGAACTACAACTCTCTTGAGTCCCCTCAGTATGGCTAACAAAAACCACTCCCATGATGCACTCTGATGTACAAGCCCCTGTCGCGATGTCCGTGACTCGATGCAGCGGCATCGCTTACAAGTAAACGTTTGATTTGAACAGCAGTGCGCCGCTAGAACGCTACTATGTTTCTCCCGTTATTGTACTTTACTTGTAACGTCAGTCGCCTGTTTAACCAAATTATAATAGTCCTTTAAAATTGAAAAAACAGTTCCAAAACCAAAAAATGCCTTTAGTTGAGCCGTGTGCCGTTTGGTCCTCTGGTGGTGTACATCTGCTATGATTTTGTAAACGGATAGTTTGTGACATTTGCGTGTGGGATTAATTTCAGAAATCCATGTACAATGTTTGAAATCGACTATATTTTTCTACCGTGTGATTTTTTTCATGTTTGCATGTAAATCTGTCGATGTGTGCGTTTGCTTTTCTTTGTTTTTTTTTTGTTTTAATGAAATCGTAAGAGTGGCTTCCCGCTGTCGAAGGTTGAGTCTGTGCTCGTGAAAACAAGGTGTGTGGACTGCGCTCGGCGCCGCAGCGTCGGCATTCGTTCGTTCCTCCCGGACCTCAGCGAGGCGTCCTCGCCACGCGATCGTCCCGCGTTTTACCGTGTGTGTCATTTTATTTGATCTGCCGGGTTTTAAAACCCAAACATGCGGTTCTCCCAGACTGCAGAGTTCAGATGCGTTGGGTTTGTGATGGGGGGGGGTCTTCCTTCTGCTGTTGTCCGCCGTTCGTTCTTTTATGCAAACTTCATATGCAAAAGAAAACCTCTTTTAATACATATGCTACGCTTCTGTTGGATCTAGACGAGCCTGGATGGGATCTCGGCTCTCGGAGGTTTGTAAACAGATTGGGTTGGGTGAGATATTGTATCAGGATAAGGTGAAAATACAAATTTGTATTTATGTTCTGTATTATGTTGAAGCGACAATGTGACAACGGGGAACTGCATTGCTGCCGTACGGCCACTTGTGTTTTTGCACTTTAAAGAAATAACCGATGGGAGTTCATTTGTATTGGCTTGTGTTTCAAAACATTGTATATCTGTGCACTGTATTATGTTGTGTACCCTTGATTGTTACTTATGTTATGTTCTCGTTTCCTGCTAAAAAGAAACAAAGTTGGAAAGTAGAAGATGCGGAGAACCTCTGCTGTCGCTAAAAAAGGAGGAAGCCGGTACTCACAAGTCACAAGTGATCATTGTTGAAATCCTACTGGAGCTCACCGACCGCCCTCACTACACACACACACACACACACACACACACACACACACACACACACACACACACACACACACACACACACACACACACACACACACACACACACACACACACACACACACACACCTTCTGTAGCTCCCTCACCTTCCATGATGGATCAATTACCTTAAAAAAAAAAAAGAGATATTTTCATATTGTCATGATTCTTCCTTCTCTCTATAGAAACTCTTTTTTTACCTCCATGTACTCGATAAGTACTCCTTAGTGGTCCTTTGTAAACACAAAAAACTAAACAAAAGATGCACTGACTTATACAATGCTGCTGCTATTTACCACCGTGGCGTGGAAAGGACGATATTTCAGCGGATGCAACGTTTTGGCCGTCACCGGAGGGCCGCGTGTCGAGCGGCGGAGGGCGACCGATTCAAGGGATCTGAAACACTGACGCTGTCCTGACGCAAAACCAATGCAAACTGCGAATGCAACGCTGCCTCGGCGGAAAACGGCGCGCGGAAAAGGGCGGACTCGACGATTCCTGTGACACGCGTGTACTATAGCATACTTTACACTCAACAAACGGTCACCTCTTCCTCATCCTGTGTGTTCATGATCCACGGAAAAACAAGAGAGAGGGTCTGTCTCTCTGTCTCTGTCTCTCTGTCTCCCTCTCTGTCTCTCTCTCCCTCTCTCTCTGTGTCTCTCTCTCTCTCTTTGGAGGATCTTACCGGCCACTGTGGGAAGCTTAAACAAAAACAAGTCAGTTGAATAGTGTTGATTTTGGAAGCAGTTGTCTTTCTGTTGCCTTGACGATATGTTTTACATAAATGACTGATTTTAGTCTATGTTGTTCCATGTTAAGTCTTTTCATTCAAACTAGTTCTCGTTCAATTAAAACATTAAACGTTCTGCTCTTGCTTCAGTCGTCTTCCAGTTATTATTCCTGTTGCTTGGCCAGATATGACTGAGGGTTAAGATGCAATTATGGCTGTATGTAAAAATGCACACACAACATTGAACATATATGTAGGCCTATAACTCAGTGCATATTTCCAGTCTTGTTTTCTGCAGTTAGTTACACATTACATCCAGCGCTGATGACTACTGAAATTATTCAATTTAACCAACACACTGTGTGTAAGTGTGTTTGTTCACACTGTTAATCGTCTTAGTTAACCCGCTACATCACTTTGGTTAAACCTGCTGCTCTAACTGTAGTCTGCATGCTTTGGTTCGGTCTTGGGCTCCAGTGAAACCTACAGCTGAGTTAAGTGCTTGGCTAAGTGATGCGGCGCCCGGACTCCCGACATGCCGGTCGATAGACGATATCCATAGCTGTGATTGGCTGGTCACTGCCGGGTCAGCTGACTGGCCAACACCAAGGTAATAATCGAAGCGTTTCATTACATGCAGCACATGGAGCTGTGCTGCATGGCTCGTTATTATGCAACGCTGGTGGTCAGGGATGCGGACTGGGTGTGGGTGGGAGGGTGGTGCTGATGGTGGTGGTGGTGGGGGGGGGGGGGGGGTGAGGTAGCCGCGAGGGCAGATCGATGTGGTCCTGACTAGCTCAACTGGTAGCATGGCATTAACATTGCCAGGGTTAAGGGATGGATTCCCACTGGGACCACCATGCTAAAAAAAAAATGGATGCGCTCATGGTATTGTAAGACGCTTTGAATAAAGTGATCCACTAAATATTTTACATGCACTGTTTCTGAGACCGCAGCAGCGAGCCTCACCTTTATCTGCCCTAGTCTCCGAGAGAGGGGGAAGCCAGGGTTAGTCCCAAGTGTCCTAGTCCTGTTCTCTTCAAATGATCCCCCCTAATACACAAATGTATGGCAGTCTATTTGTGATCATTATTATGAAATAATAATCATCATAATAATAGAATCCAACTGTTGGTGTTTTGGATCACCGTAGGAAGCAACCTCTAGTCATATAATCAAGTCAAGTCAATTGTATTTGTATAGCCCTTAAACACAGTTAGTCTCACAGTCATACATTATATTTGGTATCATAATATGTATATTGCAATGTACATTTTATCAGGTGGTTTTTTTGTATTAAGGTCATTCTATTCCAACAAGTAAAGGTATGTGTAAGTAAGTGTTATTGTATGATTTATTGTCCTCAAATATTACACACACTTACATATACTTCAAATGCCCCTTTTAAAACAGACCATCTGAGTAAAAGTGCAAATGTGGTTGCTGTCTTAAATTAGTTTATTCGATTACATTATTATAATATGATCAATGAGTAAAGCCAGCTGATGGGAATATAACCACCTCCAACAATAGCTTTATTAAAATAGAAACAAAATACAATTATCCAGTAGAGGGAGCCAATGTCGACGCAGAGATGTCAACCTCCTTTTAGACTAGACATGAAATTAATTAAAACCAGACTCAATTAAACGTGTGTGTGTGTGTGTGTGTGTGTGTGTGTGTGTGTGTGTGTGTGTGTGTGTGTGTGTGTGTGTGTCCAGACATGACGTGTGTGACATTTATTTAAAATCAATTAGGTCCACAGCATCTCCCCAACACACAGCAGCCTTCTCCTCCATGTCCATCGGTCAATTCACAACTTTATGCAATTAATGACTGCCAAACTCTATGAAGTAGATAGGCCTAGCATGTAGGGCTAGCCATGTAGGCTATCCAGGTAGGGCTAGCCATGGAGGGCTAGCCATTTAGGGCTAGCCATGTAGGCTAAGCCATGGAGGGCTAGCCATGTAGGCTAAGCCATGGAGTGCTAGCCATGTAGGCCAGCCATGTAGGGCTAACCATGTAGGCCTAGCATGTAGGGCTAGCCATGTAGGCCTTAGCCATGTAGGCTAACCATGTAGGCCTAAGCCATGTAGGGCTAGCCATGTAGGCTAACCATGTAGGGCTAGCCATGTAGGCTAACCATGTGGGGCTAGCCATGTAGGCCTTAGCCATGTAGGGCTAGCCATGTAGGCCTTAGCCATGTAGGGCTAGCCATGTAGGCTAACCATGTAGGGCTAGCCATGTAGGCTAACCATGTAGGCCTAAGCCATGTAGGGCTAGCCATGTAGGCTAACCATGTAGGGCTAGCCATGTAGGCTAACCATGTAGGGCCTAAGCCATGTAGGCCTTAGCCATGTAGGGCTAGCTAGGCCACATCATAGGCTACAACATGTCCATGCCACAACAACACACTCTGGGATTCATTCGTTCATCAGTGTCACGTGGCCCTCCTCACCATGTCACCATGTCACCGGGCGGTACTGGACCAGCGGACAGAAACACAGTCGTTGTCCCTCCGCTTCACTCTGGTTTCTGTAACGCCTTTTTAAAGATGCTGGCGAATACCGATTCACACTGCAGTAGTCGCCATAGCAACAGAGGTGTGTGTGGGGGGGGGGGGGGGTGCGGGTGGGTATCACGGAGGTCAGAAATAGCCGACGAATCAAACACAAACACATCAACTAACAAATTAGGTATATATTATATATCATCTAGTCCGATATTAATTGTCTAAATGAAGGGACGCCCATGGCCCGTGTTGACAGACAACACCACATGGTACGATCCACGGAAACCACCGCCCGCCGGTCCCTCTCCCCCACCCCCCTCCCTCGGGAGATACCACTCTGCGTTATAGGGGTGTTCCCGCCGCTGTACCGCTAGCGTCGTGCTGGCCGTAGCGGGATTGCGGCGCGCCGGGCTGAGCGGAGCGGGTCGGAACCACGGCTGTGTGAGGGGCGCGGCTCGGTTCGGTTCGGCTGGCGGTGATAATATCACGCAATAACCGGACGGAGAGGAGGGAGAAAAGCACACCCAGCATATAGGATAGAAAAGGGGGAGAGATTGCGCCTGGAGAGGAATAAAACGGGTAAGAAATTGAAAGGTTTTTATTATTTTTTATTTATTTATTTTTTTTACAAATGAATTGGGAATAAAAGAGGGAAAAAAGGCAGAGATGGTGAATGGATGAAATGGCTTCTTGGTGTGGTTATTTTTCATGTTGATAACCCATTTTTATTATCCTGTCTTCCCACTGATTAAGATGTGTATGCAAACATGAGGCCTGTAAATATAGCTGTTTGTTATTTTGCATCACAGACTAGAATATATGCCAATGATTTGTATTCAGCCTCATTTAAGTTCATCCCAATTTTCCTCAGAATATGTTTCTGTTTAAAACCCTTTATTATTAATGTGTGTATTTCATTGATAATCAAAGGGAATGATATTTTTGCTGGATCATGGAAGGCTGTCATGCTGTTGTCTTAAAGAGCCCACTGTTATTTGTGTGGAAACTCATTCTGCTTTTGAGACAGCCTGATTATCATCATCATTGTGTTTCAGTGACACTTGATCTTACTCATATTTTATCCAAGAAATTCCTAAATATATCATATTTAATATAGGCCTGCATCATATTTACAATGCTCTGCATTTTAAATGTCAAATGTCAGGTTCAAAATCTCACGGACCCGCTGAATTAACACAACCATGCAGTTATCATTTACACACATTAATTAGAAGGGGGAAAAACATGGATTCCATGCTAACATTCCATGCTAGCTTCCATGCTAACATTCCATGCTAGCTCCCGTGCTAATGTTTGAACGACTGTGTTTCCCCGGCTAGCATGAAAGGTGACACACCAGTGAATAGCACCATGAGCGTCGGACAAGCCAGGAAACTGGTGGAGCAGCTGAAGATAGAGGCCAGCTTCTGCAGAATAAAGGTAGGTCACCCCAGTGACACACACACACGCACACACACACACACACACGCACACGCACACACACACACACACACGCACACGCCCCTCGTGGACCACCATCATGTAGTATACTTTTGAAATACAACATACGTTGAAGAGGCTACAGCTGAGAATAAGGCCAGTGTTCTCCAGTCAGAAAGTAACACGATAACTCACAACACGTATGTTCAGAAATGTACTGTCAAGACATAAGAGTGAGCTCAGCGCATTTCAGGAATTTACAGCCACTTCTATTGAAAGCATTTCAGGTACATGTGATTAAGGAGCCGGTAGGGGTTAGACGGCACCTTGCTCCAGGATGCCTACAGGTAGACTGTACATTATGGACATTATGGGGTTTGAAACCAAGAGCCTTGAGGCTGGGAGTTAAACACACTAACTACACTATCCTGTCTTCGTAGAATATAATAGGAATAAGCACAATAGCTTTTCCTGTTGAATTAATGTGACTTATTAAATATGACCACATATGAGATATTAGATACTGTATGTATTGAGAGTAATTACTAGCAAATGGTTATTCATCGGTGTGTAACCCTCCATGTTTTGGACTCATTTCTAATTAGAATGATTGATAAATGATGAATTAGTATAATGGGACCATCATCACAGTCTGGAGAAACTAAATTGTCTACAACCTAAAAACGATTAAAACATTTTACATTCAGGCCATGAATGTTTTTCGATGTCCATTGAAGCATCTTGACAGCTTGTTGGCTACATCAGCAAACAGCAAACAAGGTCAGACTCAAAGGACAGCAGATAATGTTTACTGCTGGTCCTTTGCCAACATTCACAGGTAGAACGTAAAGTACTACCAAAAATAGACAAACTACCTCACCGGATATCCATCATAGCAGCAGACAACAAATGGGACGTTCGGATTTTACTGTAAGTGAGCTATGGGTATCAAAATATTCCCTCTAGTGACATCACAAGTGGAAGTGTCTACCTCCAGATGTATGATGGATAGATCAGTCTACCAGTTGGTACAGTCCACTTGGTAGGCTGATCCATCATACATCTAGATGTATGACATTTTGAAATGGCTTGTAATGACTAATCCACATCATAATGATAGAAATGTATACAATATGTAGATAAAATCTTAAAGAACTAGTTGTTGGGTTGATTTTTTTATTTTCATTTACTATCTTTCCTTATATGAAGACTCAACGTACGAGAGGGCAAAGTCATGTTTTTCACTCCCAAAGTGCTCCAGGCTAAATGAACACAGAGGTCATGTCCCTGAAATCAAATTATACTCAAAACTGATGATCCGATGCGGGTCCTGTCCTTAATTACCACCAAGAGGACTGGCTACTGTTATCTTCTATCTCTACTTTCTTATATTTAGTCTCTTGTTGAACATTATTCTCGTATTGACAAAATTGACAACTTGGGGTCCCACTAAATATGGAAATGAGAAATGAACATCAATGTTTGGATGATTAACAGTCAAGTCACATCAATCCTGACCACTCCATTTGATGATATCACACACAGATTCTTGTTTCCATCAAAAAGCGTCCTTCCGAATCCTAACATCTGTACTACTGTGATGTCATCGTCCTCCAGATGTTTCAAGGCAACACCTGTCCTAATATCATTTCTGTGCTGTGATGTCGTAATCCCCAGTTCCAGTGTCTGAATTCTAACATCTGTGCTGTGACATCGTCACCCTGTGGTTCCTAAGTGTCCAGATCTTCCAACAAGCACTTCCTCATATCCGTTTTGTGACGTCATCATCGCTGTTTCCTACAATAAACTCGTGTTCAGCTCTTCCAAAAAGTGTCCTATTGCTACCGTAACATCTACTGTACACTATGACATAGCAGGGGTCAGACAAAAAAACAATACTGGACTATATCATGAGACTTGTATCACTCATGTGATACGTTAACGATACATAGTGTCGTATCACGAGTTACTCTGAGATTCCCACCCCTACATGTGTTGTCATCGTCTCCCGCAGGTATCAAAGGCGGCAGCGGACCTCATGGCGTACTGCGACGCGCACATCTGCGACGACCCCCTCATCACCCCTGTGCCCACCTCAGAAAACCCCTTCAGGGAGAAGAAGTTCTTCTGCGCTCTGCTTTAGGGGAGGGTTGGGGGGGGGGGGGGGGGGGGGGGCAGCAGGAGGGGGGGGGGGGGTCGGTGTGGTGGGGTATGTGACTGTACAGTGTGAACACACGTGATTTGGGGGGGGTTGTACATGTACAGGCCTAGCGATTTCGAGTCGGTGAGCGAGAGAGTACAATACTTGACTTGTGCACTACACCGGTGGTTCTCAACTGGTCTAGCCTCAGGACCCACATGTCAGTCATTAAGTCAAAAATAATTACAATATTTATTTAACAATATTGCAGCGATCGACAATGCCTTCATGTACTGCTAAAATCATGGAGTGAAGAAGCTGCCACAATTGGGGCTATGCTCAATTAAATAGGAAGCCATTGAAACATGAGTTAACATCGAAACATCAAATAATTCATGGACTTCTTTCTAAAGACTAAGGTTTGGCATATGCTCTGCCACTCAAAAAGACCCACCAGTTGAGAATCACTGCACTACACCACACAATGTCTTGAGCTAAATTTACACTGGTACTATCCGATTGATTGAAAATCAATAGATAAAGCTAAAGCTTAACCAGGAGAAATCTACCCTACGCCAAACAGCCAAAAAACAAACCAAGAAAAAGTACTTCTCACATTAAATTTAACACCGGTGACTTTGACCAAAAAACACACCACTAAAGGCATTTCATGTCTTATATTCCAGCGAGCCATGGTAAATATCCTAAATGTGTCTCAGTCAGAAGACTATTTTCTTCTTTTTTTGGATGCCTTTTTTTATGTTGGTGTGTTGCTTTGTCACCATGTAGGCGAGTGTTAGACGTGTGTTTAGCAATGGAGACAAGCGTAGCACATTTTATTTCCCATTGATAAACATCATTGCATTCTGCCGTTTTATTATATATCTAGTTGGACATCAAGGAGCCTCTATTTTACCACCAGGTGTGATGTTCAGCCATTACAAAATCTACACTATAGTGACACTAGTAGTGACACTATAGTCACTATTTTGAAACGGCTGATCATCTTCATACCTGGTGGTAAACTAGGGGCTCTTTAATGTTTTGTTTAAACAGGGAGAGGATATAGCGTGAACTTTCACCAAGTGTAGTGGTACTCCCAAGATAGACGTACTTCCTGTATCAGTATATTTTGTAGATTGGCAGTTACTTGCGTCGACCAAGAACGAAAGCGATGCAAAGTGATTTTGTGTTAACTTAACATTTCATGTGATTTTCTTGGACTGTAAAGGTGCTAGTGAAAGCTACAAATTATCTGCACATTTGGTCATGGTTGAATGGTAATATATATTTCAGCAGAGAAGGCAAACATTCCAGTACATTAACGCAAATCAAACTGAACGGTTTGTTTATGAAGCATTGTCTAATCGTTTTTATTCATGATCTACATTAACAACTGTGTAGATACGCACTCTTCAAGAAAGGTGTGCGATACCATCTTTAGCATTGAAGCTCAGAGAAAGGTGCTTTTAGAGAGCAGCTTTGGCTAAGAGGTTAAGCGTGAAATAAAATGTCTCATCAAAGGTCGAACATGAATATTGGCTTTTTTCTTATTACAGAAACCATTCAAAAGGATGTTCAAATCTTCCATTTTTATTAGGACAATACAAACAAAAAAAAGAAACCAGTGAGAAAGGTAGCAGCAGTGAAATGTCCAACAGTAGGTAATAATGGTTCAACATTAATTGTAAAACCTTGTATAATTTGGACGGATGGCAGTATTAATGCATCTTCATTAAGCAGTTCCATCAATCCATGCCCATATGCCATATTAGCTGATTAATGATAACCAGTTTAGCGTAACTTATAGCATGTGGTTTCCGTCTGCCATTTTAAACCGGATTTATTTTTCCAACAGCGGAAGTCAGAAAAAGTGATTAACACGTTCTTCCCTCAATTGTTTCTGCTTGGCTGCCATAGCAACCATTCAAACATGTACATGAATTAGATGGTATTCAGTGTAGTTTATAACGTGTTCACCCTTTACTATAAAATGCAGCCGTTCGGTGCTTCCTGTCAGTCTAAATTTATAGTATTTCATTTTTAGTTTCACTACAAAGCAGTGATTCATGAAGGAAACTAGAAATTAAACAAGTTTAAGTTCATTTATTTAGATCGGAGGAGAAATCTCCAAGTCTTTACTTCCATATAATGTATACAAGTCGCATTCTTTAGATAAAAGGCACAAATTAAGCAAAAGGGAAGTTCGTACAACGCAAAACAAAAAACACAGCAAAACTATGGTGAGGCTAAAATCGGTTTAATTATCCAAATCAGTTGGCAACTGAGCAGCACCAGTACAGAGGGGCCCAATAAACACTCATTACATTATAATTAAGTTTCATGAATTGTCAGATACTTAGCAGTCTAATTTAATATTTAACAATAACTTTTTCTAAATGCGCTAGAACAAGTCTTTGTACATCTGCTCCAAACACAACTTTTTAAAAAGGATGCCTGTGGATTGCACACCTCAAAATCACTTTGACCACAACCCTAACTGATCCTACATGCTAATATACACCCAAGAACACACAAGCTTAGTCTCCATGAGGTCAGTGCGTCGTCGGGGGCGAAACTCACAGTTTAGACTACTTCCTGTTGATTTCACGTCAGGTAACAAAAGGTAATTTTCTAAAAAAAAAAAAGTTATATTCCATCACAATTTATCCCTATCAACTCCCGGGTGGCGCATCAAAAGTCTCGTCGATCAACAGATGTCGTTTATGTTGTCATTTTGTTGGGTCAGTCCGAGATCCAGAATCAGCGAGCTTATATTTCACACCAAAAACCAAAAGAAATGGGTAGAAAACAAGTGGGCATATGATAAAAGAGGAGAGCAGTCGTAGCTTATAGGAAGGAGTCGCACCACTCTCGGAGACAGCCATAGCAGTCACCTTGCTGTTTGGAGTTGGCTCCGCACGCTTCCTTCAGCCAGTCCCGGAACAGCTCCTCGTCCTTCTTCAGCACCAGGAACTGACCCAACACCACGTACGCCTGTGGGGGAGGGAGAGAGGGGTGGTGGAGGGAGAGGGGTCCATACAACAGACATGTTTGGTATAAGACAATTCTGGAGGCGGTCACTGAACAGATTTGTGAATGTGTCCACAGGAGTTTGCCACAGTAGTATAGGGTGCAGACGATAGGTTTGGGCCGGTGGAACAATTTTCGAACCGGTTTAAAAAGTCAAACACCGACTCGTACCGGCGCACCAATCATCACCACCAGGCGTTAACCACGCAGCGCCTAGATCCTGTTCTACATACTCCGGTACAGTAGGTGGAGGCAAATGCAAAGAAGAAGAATTCACAGGGAGCGTCGTTGACGTCTATCATACGACTGGCATGAAACCGGAAGAACACAAACATCCAAGGGTTTAATATTTAATATGTTATAATACATATTGCGGATATGTCCAAATACATGTGGTATTGACATCACGGAAAAAACAGTCCATTCCCTGGACATTGTCCAGAGTTCATATAAGAAAACGGCTATAATGACAAATGCCGACAGAGTCGGTTTATGTGAAAATTCAACCGGTATTCCTTGCACACCGCGCCATACCGGTAAAACCGGAAAACCTCCCAACCCCGATTAAACATTTGCACCTCCTCCATTCACCAAATGTAATCAGTACGTGTTCCTCAACATGCATTCAACTGTCAACTCGCACCCAGCCAGTCTTCCATCTTTCTTCCGTGCAACTTGAATTAATAATAAGGACACTTGTATGAAGGTTGTACTCAAAGCACAGTGGTTGTAATTCTTGTACCTTATCAAAGCCCTTATCTTCCAGTCTTTTGCCGAGCGCCTCTCCGATGCCAGCCAACACCGTGACTTTCTTCTCCCCCATGGGCTCAGCCACGAAGTCTTTGTGTTTCTGTGATGTCGACGACATTTCTTCTGTGGGTGGTGGTGAGAGATCACCTGAGGTGGAGCAAAAGAGCGCAATATAAATGAACACATTTTTTACAACCAACTGAACTGACTGGATTGGAGTTGGACTCAATCTTGTACCAACAACTCTGAAGCTGTGAATCTACTAGAATAGTAGACTTAAAACTGGTATTGAATGTACGGGCCTAACCCTAGTGTAAGTTTGATCACAGTAGAAATTGCAATAAAAACACCCCCTTCACTGTGATAACAAATGCAATTGCCTGATAAAGAGATTGAAGTTATAGATGTACACTAGTAGATTCACAACTTGCCATGTCAAAAAACAAACGTTGGCATTTTAAAGCATGGGGCCTATCCCTTATGCAAACCTATGAAAACAAAACCGAAACCTTACAGTTAATCGACCCATCCCAAGCCAAACCTCATCATCAAACCACAGACCACGTGATAACACAAGACTAGTACATTCAAGGACGGTTCAATTACATCATTATCATCATTATTATCTTAGACATTTAGTACTGAACAAAATGAACCAATTAGTGGTGTTCAGTGGCGTGGCATATTGCTGGCCATTGTCGGGGCTGTAGGTAGGATGTATTTAACAGACCAGGTTACCGATAGTGAATCAAATAAAACGGAACCAGGCTAAAGCCCGCGCGCCATAAACATCCGTGCTAACGCGTTAGCCGCTAGCTCCAGCTGCACAGCAAAGTCCACTCAATGTACATTTAAAATATCAGGCCAAAATGTTTGCGGTGTGTATTTTTAAAATGACGATTAGCACGCGTCAAGGCCAGGTGAGACGTGCTGGCCGGCGTGACGCCCGGCAGACGTCGTCGCATTTACTAAATAACACCTTTAGAAAAAAAAAACGTTGAGACCGTTACGTCCATACAAACAAGTTTGGTGCATTAGCTTAGCATCGACGCGCTAGCCCATTGATTAGCCTTCAAACAAGTTTTCTGAAAGTTTACTCCGAGGCACAAACCTATCAAATCACACGCGTGGGCATGCGCTAACGTGTCTAACAGCAGTATTGGTGTTTTAATTTGATAATGACGCATTACCCTACCTTTGAGAGGAATAAGTGGGTTAGTTGCTGGACTCCGTAGCGACGCAGCTGCTGGTGAACCAGGTTGTGACGTCACGCCAGCCAATAGCGTCGCGTCTTTCGTGACGCGTCAGAGCGGGAATGCCGCGCGTGAACCTCAGCCAATCAGACGCGTCGCCTTCCCGAAAACCAGCCGTTCATGCAGGTATTCAGTGTAAGGTGTGTTTTTTCCATTGGCATCGTGTTCACACTTTGACATGCATGTTCACAATTAAACCAAACCCAGTGAAAAATGACACACCTGTCGTTGATGCGACAGGTGTGTCGCCTCAACAACCGTATCGGCCAATCAGAAGCTGTGGATGAAATGGCATGCGTTTAATCTGCAGGGAGGTTAATTAACTCCATGGATGGGTTCAAACCAATTAGGGGTTGGTTCTCCTTTAGTTATTGCCGTTAATATAAACTTAAAATTAAAATGTACACATTATATTTGTCATTTCTGTACTTTTTCTAATTACTTAAGTAATTGTATTAAAATAGTGTGATATAGATAGCTAGATATACACACCCACAACAAAGTACACATTGCTTAAAGGCTGAATTTTATTAGCCAAGTTTTCACTTGTTTGCTTCACATTAAACCAAACGTTTCATGACATCATTGTGCGTGATGACTGCCTTCAAGTTCCCTGTCAAGGTTCACATCAGCTACTACTTGCATTTGCATCTTTGGGGTGATGGGACTTGTCGGCAGTGGCGGCTAAGCTAGGCTAAATAAGTGCATTTGTAACAGGTGTCACTGAGGGTTGCGGACGCCAATACGTCTACAGCTCAGACAGGATGTTGGGGGCAAGGCTGCAGGTGAGCCCGGTGCCGTCGGGCTCCACGTTCACCTTCTTCACCACGCCGTCCTCCACCAACATGACGTATCTAAAAACCAAGGACAGCCATTGGTCAGTTCAGGCCCGAGCCGCATGTAAACGCAACAGCCGCCTCCATTTTACCACCAGGTGTTGTCTCCCCTATAGTGACATGTGGGAGTGTCCACCCAGATGTATGATAGATATGAGCCATCATACATCTGGGTGGACACTCGACACTTACTCCACTTGTGATGTCATGCCATTACTTGGAATATGTCTTGAATATGTTATTTTATGTGTTGTATAGTTCATATATTCCATGACAGCTAGTTAAATGTTTATTGGTTTCACAATATGGTAAAACCAAATATGTACATTTCATCAGCATCCATTTTGGTGAGTGTCCTTCTTTCCATCCTTTAAAAAGGATGAATAGCATTGCTACTGGCCACCATTTTGGATCTGGTGCCATCTTACACATTGTTCTTTGTTCAAGTCTGAGACAGGTTGAGAAAGAAGTTATTTATTATGCGTACCCACTGAAGTGGACATTGTCGGGACACCAGTGAAATAAACAGAATAATTAGACAAAAGATAACGTAAACTGTTTACCTCTGGGATCGCTTGTTCCCAAGTGCCTGCACCACCGGGTCCTTGTCCAGTAACAGGTCGACCGCCTGACACACACAGAGAAGATGAAGAGGGAGGTGCACTTATAGGGCTGGGCAATAATTCAATATGATCTTGTACACAGTAAACAGGAACACAAGAGCACAATGAAGGACATCGAATGTTTTGTGTTTTTTCTTCTCGGTATTTGGATGTTTACTTCAACAAAGAGACAAGCTTTGTCTTTTCTGGTAGAAAAAAAGAACAGGCTGGAGTGTCGAGAGTCTCTGTCGCAATCAACGGGATATTTATTGGGTTTGTGCATCGAGTCCTTGTCAAGCAAGAGTGGCGATTCTCTCCTGACCAATCAGCAGACTGCAGTGTTTCTTTTAGTATGGGATCAGTGCGCTAGGTGCGTCAACAGAGGGGTAACGAAATAACGGGATGGATTGGAGCGGTTCTAGTCGTACCAGCCACAATTATTGACAATGGAAAGGCAAAAATAACCGTTGTAATGTGTAACGAAATTAACTGGACTGCTTTGGGGAAACGAGGCTTTATAGTATAACGCCACATAATGCTCATACACAACGATGGTAGCTTAAAAAGAAAAAAGTACCACAAAGTTGACGTGGGTCGTAACCATGGTGATAACACATCCGCCCTCCTCCCTAGAACTCTTAGCCCAAAGCACTTTATTTTATATATGCTGAAACAAGGCGTTCACTTACACTTTAATTACAATGCGAAGACATGCCCTTAAAATGATCAAAATATGAAGTTTGAGTATGAAAAGAAAATTAGTTTTAGTGACATGATATTTATCGATGTTGTGCACGATTCCCTATGATTATCATGCCAGCCCATCGCTCATAGACAGAACCCAACCTCACAGGCCCAGCCTTCAACCAGAGGACTCCCATTACCTTGGTGAAAGCCCCAGTAGGATCAGCCAGCATTCGAACCTGCACAAGAAGTGGAAAACATAAGATTAGAATCATCTGTCTCATTAACGTTAATAAAATCCTTATCAAGCCAAAATAGGAAGAAGTTAGTAAAAGCTCTCATGGTCCAATAAAAGCATAATTTACATTGAGAAGGAAGAAAAGAAAGTATGTATATACCAGAAGGTTTAAATACATTGATGGAGGTGGTAACAAAACAGATGTGTCTCTATGAGCGTCTGGTATCCACACTTTCAAAATATTTAATAACTCAATGCCATGTTGTTGCAGGCCAACATTAATAAGGAGTGGCAAAGACTATTGGCTGGCATCACAACTCTAAACAACAAGGTTCCAACTGCCACATGACAACAATACAAATACTGAGGTATCGAAGGACATCGGTGAACAAACCCTTTGTCTCAAGTTTAAACCATCTGTACAATCCTATAATCTTTGAAGGACGTATTTAAAACTCATAATATATATTCGTTGACAGCCTCTTCAGGAAACAACTCTAACCCAATTGATTCAATGTTCTGACTGTAAATAAAACCAAACCTGCATCAACAGAAAGACCAGACATTTTATATGCCTCCATTCGCCCAAACAGAATTATCTCCAACTCGATTAGTATTCCATTACTTCTGCAGTGAATAGCTTCATTCTCCAAGTCGCACGCATAGCAACATATTGACAGAGCAAAAGAGAAAGTATGTTGTTGTGTGTTGAGGAAAAAACTAAAGACTACAATGGATTGGAAACATCTGCCAGTTCCTTTAAGGTATTTTGGAGACCCTCTTCTCTTCTAAGGTCACTCAATATGAATAATCACAACCAGCCCCCTGCCTTAAAACAAAAGACAATGCAAGCAGTTACAAGATCTGAATCACCTAGCTCTATTACATCTTCCAAAACCAAACCAGTTTGTGGTCATGACAAAACCGATGATTTCCCCTTCTTCTGGAACTTGTCTGGAATTACTTTTGTTTTCTTATTTCACAAGATGACAAAGACCTTAGGACGTCTGGCAGTGGGAAAGGTAACAATACAAAACCAACATTCATGGCTTGAGTCAATAAGTAGTCTGGTTTGAATACATGGGTAATAATTAACTAATAGGATGAATTGGTGAATTCATAACATGGTTCAATGCAGGATATTAGAGACTGAGGAGCTAGGAGACAATAGCAGACTAGCCAGTCTAACATGTCTCAAAAGAAAACGGATAAATTAAACTAAGACAAACCCACATAACAGCCTATTAAAAAACAGGTACAGGCTGAGCACTGCGCTTCAGTCATTAAGGCATTTAGCTCCAGTACATAGCTGTCAACGGAAATTTAAGTAAGGACTACAACTAGGTGGTCAGAATCAGATACCTGGTGGAACGTTAAATGCTGAGAACATCCTTGCATTATAGAAATTAAATACAAAAGGGCAAAAATAAAGCTTAAAGCTGTT